>OX451384.1:20058309-20311473 GCA_949629135.1 Eremobia ochroleuca | reverse complement strand
GTGAAGTGAGCTCTTAATAGTGTTAATCCCTAGCGAATGACAGCTTACTCCACACTCACTTCACCCAAGCTTTCACGGTGAGATGGTTACAGAATCGCACGGCTGGTCAGGCGTAGATAAGTATTTGAGGCGGGCTCATTCTGTAATAGAACTGCAAAGAAGCTTCTGATTAAAAAGAAAATCTAATGATCAAAAAGTATACATGGTTGATGGCTATTAAAGATTCTTCTTAAAGAGAAAGAACGTAAGAAAAAGAAAGTAAAATGCGTTTTTATGGCATTACAGCAAAATTAAATACACATTAAAACTATAAAAACAGAAAATAAAGATTAAAATGCCAAATGGCCCTCAGCTCAGCACAATGTCAGATGACAACAGAGGGCCAACATGACGCTGATTTTCAGCTGCAACCCACGAGTGCCATACGCTGGAATAACAGACACATAGGGAAGTGTGTGTCCGTTATAATCAATTTAGAGAATTAATTAAATGGTAAACGGGTGGGTGGTAAATGGGTGGTTTTTTTTCCCAAAGTATTGAATCACTTACCAACATAACCAACAGGTAAATGGGTAGTTTTGTTCCCAAAGTATTGAATCACTTGCCAACATAACCCCAACAGGTAAATGGGTAGTTTTGTTCCCAAAGTATTGAATGACTTACAACATAACCAACAGGTAAGTGGGTGGTTTTTTCCAAAGTATTGAATCACTTACCAACATAACCAACAGGTAAATGGGTAGTTTTGTTCCCAAAGTATTGAATCACTTACCAACATAACCCCAACAGGTAAATGGGTAGTTTTGTTCCCAAAGTATTGAATGACTTACAACATAACCAACAGGTAAGTGGGTGGTTTTTTCCCAAAGTATTGAATCACTTACCAACATAACCAACAGGTAAATGGGTAGTTTTGTTCCCAAAGTATTGAATCACTTACCAACATAACCCCAACAGGTAAATGGGTAGTTTTGTTCCCAAAGTATTGAATGACTTACAACATAACCAACAGGTAAGTGGGTGGTTTTTTCCCAAAGTATTGAATCACTTACCAACATAACCAACAGGTAAATGGGTAGTTTTGTTCCCAAAGTATTGAATCACTTGCCAACATAACCCCAACAGGTAAATGGGTAGTTTTGTTCCCAAAGTATTGAATGACTTACAACATAACCAACAGGTAAGTGGGTGGTTTTTTCCCAAAGTATTGAATCACTTACCAACATAACCAACAGGTAAATGGGTAGTTTTGTTCCCAAAGTATTGAATCACTTACCAACATAACCCCAACAGGTAAATGGGTAGTTTTGTTCCCAAAGTATTGAATGACTTACAACATAACCAACAGGTAAGTGGGTGGTTTTTCCCAAAGTATTGAATCACTTACCAACATAACCAACAGGTAAATGGGTAGTTTTGTTCCCAAAGTATTGAATCACTTACCAACATAACCCCAACAGGTAAATGGGTAGTTTTGTTCCCAAAGTATTGAATGACTTACAACATAACCAACAGGTAAGTGGGTGGTTTTTTCCCAAAGTATTGAATCACTTACCAACATAACCAACAGGTAAATGGGTAGTTTTGTTCCCAAAGTATTGAATCACTTACCAACATAACCCCAACAGGTAAATGGGTAGTTTTGTTCCCAAAGTATTGAATGACTTACCAACATAACCAACAGGTAAGTGTGTGGTTTTTTCCCAAAGTATTGAATCACTTACCAACATAACCAACAGGTAAATGGGTACTTTTGTTCCCAAAGTATTGAATCACTTACCAACATAACCGCAACAGGTAAATGGGCAGTTTTGTTCCCAAAGTATTGAATGACTTACCAACATAACCAACAGGTAAATGGGTAGTTTTGTTCCCAAACTATTGAATCACTTACCAACATAACCAACAGGTAAGTGGGTGGTTTTGTTCCCAAAGTATTGAATCACTTACCAACATAACCAACAGATAAATGGGTGGTTTTATTTCCAAAGTATTCAATCATTTACTAACATAGCCAACGCAACAAGCGCAGACGACAGACCAGTCCGGGCAGCTCACGGGCAGTCTGATAGTGAATTCCCGCTTATAGATATTTTTGTATTATAGTGGGGTGGATCGCTAGTTAACCCTTAAACAAACGCGAGCCGGTATGCATTTTTTTTTTAAGGTTGCATTGTATTTTAGGTAATTGAGGGTCACTGATTTCATATTTTAAAACAAAACTTAAAAAAGAATAGGGGATGGGGTAGTTTTTCTGGTGGTAAATAATTTACCATTATCCGTTCATGACTACAAAATTTTTGATGTTGGTGGTAAAATTGTTACCATTGTCCGTTACGGTTTAATTTTCGTTTCTTGACTAGTGACTTCCTCTTGGTCCTACTTATAATATTTATTTTATATTTTGGAAATGAAACATTTTATTTTTTTAATAATTTTTTATTAGTATTGCATATTAGCTTTTTGCAGTCCAAAAAAAATATACAAAAAGACAACCGATTTTTATATAGATAATCTGATATTTTTCAAAGTGGGATCGGACAAGGGTAAGATATTTACCACATATTTGAAACATCTAAATTATATGAATAAGTCAATTGCAAATGCTGCTAACACGTGATATTAGTCAAAATATGTTATAGTTTTGGAATTTGCGTCGAAAAAGTACTTACCAGATTTTTTCTTGAACAAACTTTTAAAATTTCTGAAAACACCCGCCAAAAACTCGACTTTTTTCACAACAAAACCTTTGAGTCGACTTTGACATTACCTTACAGTGACAAATGACGTTGACAGGTTGTCAAATGAAATAAAATAGATAAACAAATTATTATACAGGGTGTTTGGCAGAACGTTGAACATACGAAAATGGTGGGTAGGCGCGGTCATCTGCTACTTACTCAGCCCTAATTTATTTGGCCCTGGCGCCCTCGAAATTAAAAAAAAATTTTTTTTTGCCTTCTTCTAGTTTCACCACTTTTTTTAACTTTAAAGTGTTACGATGTAGAGATTAAAAAAAAATGCCTGTTTTACCCATTTTTAATAAAAATTACACTTTAAAGTTAAGAAAGTTGTGAAAGTAGAAGAAAGCAAAGAAAATTTTTAAAGAATATGCAGGGGGCCAGGGCCAAATGAATTAGGGCTGAGTAAGTAGCAGATGACCCCACCTATCCACCATTTTCGTATGTTCAACGTTCTGCCAAACACCCTGTAGATTATAAATATGTGATATTTATACCTTTAGTGTTACCGTATTAAAAGTTAGAGTGCATTATTTAAAAAAACACGATGTGGTAATATATATACCTTTATTTGAATAAGGGTTAATTGATAATTCATCTTAAACTGAATGAAACTGTACCTTTTTATTATTAGTCGATATGTGGTAGCGTACACTAAACGTCAAAGTTAATTTTAGCGGTCTAAATTATGAAACCAGAAAGAAAGTTAAGTTCAAAACCGCAGGCAGGACGAATTTCTACAGAAATTTAGCTTTACTCCTACATCTTTGAAGCATAAAATTAAAAGAAAACTTATTTAGAAGGAACAAAATGTGCGCCAGGTCAAGGGTCCCGCTAGATGTTCAGTGCCCTTAAAAAGTTAATTGAACATTTTCCACTTAACTGTAATGTCAATGACACAATATGATTTAAAATTCTAGTTTCACGTGTTTCAACGGTACCCTATCACGTTTTACGTCACTAATTCAACTACGTATGATAAAGCATTACGAGCCGGTCGATTCTGGAAAAATCTCACCGTGATAACTAGGGTGAAGTGAGCTTAGAGTGAGCTGTGACTTTTGCTGATACTATGGAATGACACTATTGACGACTCACTTCACCCAAGTTTTCATGGTGAGATGGTTACAGAATCACACGGCTGATATTTTTTTTTTTTTGATAACCGGCTTTTAGTTGTCAATTACTTGAATTCGCAAAGCTATTTAAAGTTTATAATTTGCAAACTATATGGCGCCGTAGCTGCTGTAACTCTTACAGATGTAACTCTTACAGTAAAAGTATTTGTATTACACAAATACTTTTCAGCAAAATCAAATCTGTGTCTCTTACGTACCGTTGGTTACGAATGTTATTTTCTGGCGACGTGACCTCTTTAGTATCGTGCAGGCGTCGTCTGATGGTTGTTTAGGAAATTGAAGTTCCCGCTTCTTGTAAGACTTCTCTAATCCCTCATACAACCCTTTACATTTGGCTGATATTTTGACCGTTTTTGCGATATAAATCGAATGTATGTATATACATATAAAACGATATAACTAGCAATGTAACAATATTATCAAAATTAAACTTTGTATGTGGGTATATATGTAGTTCTGAAAACTGATTTGGTAACTTGGAGCTGATCTGATGATGGAGCCAGGTAGTGGATAGTGCAACTCCTCAGTGACTACTAGTAAACCCTTCGAGTTGCGCCTCATATGATTTTTTTTGACCGGTCCAATAGATTGCACTTGGTGTCGAGGGTTTGACGGTGGAGCCAGGAGGTGGATAATGGAACTCTTCAGTGGCTACTAGTAAACCCCTAGAGTTTGGACTCATATGATTTGTTTTGACGAGTCCAATAGTTTGCACTTGGTGTCGAGGGTCTGATGATGGAGCCAGGAGGTGGATAGTGGAACTCTTCAGTGGCTACTAGTAAACCCCTCGAGTTTGGGCTCATATGATTTGTTTTGACCGGTCCAATAGATTGCACTTGGTGTCGAGGGTCAGATGATGGAGCCAGGAGGTGGATAGAAATAATTTAATTATTTTTAGTGTGTTTTAAAAGCGAGCGTATTTTTTAGTTTTTTTTTTAATATCCAACGGTCGAGAGTTGGCTCCAGAACATTGAAAAAAGAGTCTGGGTAGAAACAGCCTGGCAAGAAAAAAGCTACCATTCCCTGGGTTACGGTTCAATGTTCAAGGGACAGTAAAAATAATATTATCATTAGTTAACTACTGGTTTTAAAATGGATTAGGAACAATTTGAAAAACCTCCTTAGTGACTTTTCTTTTTTTTGTCTTTGTTGGGTATTTAATCACGTGCTGCAGCGGTGACTGTTATTAGTTTGTTCACCAGTACGGTTACTCATTCCGAATACCTGGGTAATAAGCTTAACATCAATTTAGGTTATCATAATTGAAGTAATGACAATTTTATGTAAATGCGCTGTTCGTATTACCAGGTAATCTCGTTCGTAGGATTACCTTATATGGTTAAATATTACATGGCAAATTTTAATATTCGTATAAATGATTCCTAAAAAAAGGTGTTAGAAAACGACTGCAAAACTGAGCCATAATAACCGCTTCGATTTGACAGAGGCATCCCGGCACGAGGCCATAGATTCCGCACCAACCTTTTATATTTGACATTTAGTGAAATGTTTTCAACAATTTTTGCTATAATAATCCGATACCTAAATCTGTTTTACAGGGAATACCTACTTGAGTGCGAAAGCCGTATCATCGAATTTTGTTTCTTCGAAAACCTTTCAACGACATCTCTATACTGCGACGCCTTGTTAAATCGACGCCTTGTTACTGCGATATTTCGTTACATCGAAAAACTGTACTGCGAACGATTTTACTGCGTAAATATCATACTGCGAAGCCTTGTTCAATCGATGTCTCGTTACTGTGATGTTACTTAGGAAAACTTACTTCGGACGACCTTACGGCGATAACCAAGAACATCGATTTTCTTTACCAAAACAATATCTACATTTTTAACATTTCTTTAAAAGCAGAGAGCGCCATCTGTCATGAATATCAGTGTAGAAGTAAAGATTGTAGATCATTGCAAAGTTCGTCTGAATGTATATGTAGCTATAAATAATTAAATTTTAGGTAAATACATTAACATAAATAAATTCTTCCTTGTTATTTATTAATTAACGACAAAATAAAGGTACAACCACGTACAATCACACAAAGTAGATAATTACAAATAAAGATAATCAACGTTAAACGAAATTAGCTACGCACAGTAGGTACATCTGCACTAATAAATTATTTACAATTCGGTATTGCTTGCCACACCTCTTAAAAACGAATTGTAAATAATTTATTAGTGCAGATGTACCTACTGTGCGTAGCTAATTTCGTTTAACGTTGATTATCTTTATTTGTAATTATCTACTTTGTGTGATTGTACGTGGTTGTACCTTTATTTTGTCGTTAATTAATAAATAACAAGGAAGAATTTATTTATGTTAATGTATTTACCTAAAATTTAATTATTTATAGCTACATATACATTCAGACGAACTTTGCAATGATCTACAATCTTTACTTCTACACTGATATTCATGACAGATGGCGCTCTCTGCTTTTAAAGAAATGTTAAAAATGTAGATATTGTTTTGGTAAAGAAAATCGATGTTCTTGGTTATCGCCGTAAGGTCGTCCGAAGTAAGTTTTCCTAAGTAACATCACAGTAACGAGACATCGATTGAACAAGGCTTCGCAGTATGATATTTACGCAGTAAAATCGTTCGCAGTACAGTTTTTCGATGTAACGAAATATCGAAGTAACAATCGCAGTATAGAGATGTCGTTGAAAGGTTTTCGAAGAAACAAAATTCGATGATACGGCTTTCGCACTCAAGTAGGTATTCCGTTTTACAGTACGAAATTGCATCACTCATTTTACTCACACTGTTACCTCTGAAAAGCAAACCTTTAGTTGCCTTTGACGTGTTTTTACATACAAATCTGTATTTCATACTATTAATTTCTTCTTTTATACAATCTTAAGATATTTTTATAGATTTTCATATTTTGATAATTTTACTTTTCTATAAAGCTTACTTGCCTATGGGGACTTCAGTGTAATAAGGTCAGGTTCTCATTGTAAGCCGCTTTTTATTGTTTCTGGCAGTCAATCGAACATATAGCACTTTAAATTATGTTCGAAATATCGAACGATACTTCCAGAATGTTCGACTGGGAGACTATAAAAGTGGCCGTCTCCCATGACAAGGCTTCAGACCAGAGCGATTCGTTCCAGCTCAGAGCGTTTTTAAGTTCAGAGCAGTTCAGCCTCTAGCAATCTTTTACAATGTTATAACAACAACTTCACGTTTCATTCAATGTGACAATTAGTGTGCATTTCACTCCTTAATTGTGTGACGAGAGACGCCACGATCATCCATCCTTAGACGGAAGTTCTCCGACATTAAGGCACTCCCCCCACGTACCGTAAGAGCCCTGAGACATACCTCCTGCCGAGCAAGAGACATTCTGACGCCGAGAAATCTGACACACGTAGTGTGGGACGTTGACGAGGACCCTCCTACTGACCGAAATAATTTTAGGGCTCTTCGTCGAACCTACGAACGAGGTGTCTTTTAATAATGGTGTACTGTGGTATACGTTTGGTACAATATTAATACCATATTCGAAAAAACATGTGAGCCTGGAGGCACTCCTTTCCAAAGAGCAACTGAAGCGCCTAAAGGAGGCAGACTTGACCGATTAAATATTCAAGGTGAATCTCACAGAGATTACCGGTGTACCTGCAGCTCTTCTGATCACTGTCACCGACAGATTGGGCGTACAGAATGCAACCTCACAACCGAGATATCCTCTTCCTCCCCCTCCTCACTTACATGTATGGTATCAAGGCGAACCCTTCAACCCATGTATAATCTGCCAGCTTAATTGTATCCTTCAATACCTAATTGCACTCAACTCATAGAGGACCAGATACATACCTACAGCTCTAGGCGGACTTCGCCTTGCTTGAACCTGTATATGAGGATGCCATATTAAGTATTATTGTGTCAGTATCATGTCCTTAAGTATTGGTACTATATTATTTCCATATTGTGTCAGTATTCATGTCTTTAAGTACCTATACGTATTGCATGAATGGTAGTTAGTTTAACTGTTGTATATTTAGGAGCTATTAAAATGGTATTTTCTAAGGAAAAGACAAGATTATTTCATTTTATTTCACAATTTGTGATAGGTGACAAATTATATTTCATATTGACACACACGACACTTCTCAGTATAAAAAGGAATAACGCGGTCGACATTGTGTAAAGAGTTCCATACCAACACTCCTCCTCACAATGACAATCCTAAGCGTTTCCGGTCCTGGTAAACCTTTAGCGCTCTTACGCACTAGCGGTTAACCGCGGGGGCGGCTAGCCGCTTTTCTAGTTTAATATGTAATTTTGTGGCGGTTTAGTGCGTACAATCATAAGCGGTTGCATATTAAACTGGAAAAGCGGCTAGCCGCGCGGTTAGCCGCCCCCGCGGTTTACCGCTAGTGCGTAAGAGCGCTTAGTTAATAAGTCAGCTAGCATATTACATGTTACGGGTTATTATTACTTATTACTTATGTGCATCTGGATTGAGGGCTCAAGAGAGAGCTCATTGAGCTCTCAGTTCAGACGCTTCACTATAATTTCAATTCAATATACTGTGCAACCAATTACTTTCGAACCATTGTTTTTATTTTAGAAATTGTATTTTAACATAATATATTATAATATAATATATATACAATATATAATATATATACAACGTGTCCCAGAAATCAACGTCAAGCCGAAAACGGGCAATAGGCCAAGTCGTGACAGCTATTAGAAAAATATAAAAAAAAATCTTGGTCATGTACTTTTCGAATTATAAGCATTCAAAAATAAATCTCAAAAAGTGACACCCTGTGATGGTTTTTCAAGTCCTGTGACTACATTATTAACATTTCGGTAGTTTTTTTCTCTGTGATGTAACCATGAATAACCCTTCTGTAAATTACAGTTAAAAGTAAAACGTAACTGCCTCAGTTCTAAATTAAATGTTAGATTTTTGCCCAATATTGAATTCAAAATAATGACATCACCCAACTTTAACCGACTGTACTGAAAAAAAAATCTACTACACTATTTTGGCAAGTAACTTTAAAAGATGGCGCGTTTAGTCAGGATTCCAAAATGGTATAACACATACTAATTGCTACTTCTTAATTGAGAAAAAACATTTTTTTTTTATGAAGCCGTATTTCATAAAAGTTCGATTGAGACGAAGAGTGACGTTATTTTGACTAGTGTGAGCGAGAAAGATTCATTTTAGCTAATGTGAGGTGACGCTACTTTGACAAGTGGGAGCGAGATAGATAGTGACGCTACTTTTATCTAACTAAGAGGGAGACGGATTGACACATCATTTCATATGTGTGAGTGAAACAGATAGAGACGCTACTCTGGCTAAACAGGGATGCGTCGGCAAATTGTGCAATACTGCAGTACGTTACGCTCTTTCGTTGACTGCACATCTTTTTGTATTCGTATTGACTTCGTACTTACAACTGTGGCTTTGTTTATTGGACTTGATTTGCATTGTAATTTGGATTTATCTGCACCGTTTCTGAGAACCCCGGACTTGTTTTAATCGCAACCCCGTGTTTGTGTAGTGTTTTATCATGCCATCTCGATACACCGCACAGGAATACGCCAACATGCATCTCATTTATGGAGAATGCTTATGCAACGCCAATGCCGCAGCAAGAGTGTATCGTGAGAGATACCCGAATGCTGAGCGTCATCCCGATCATCGAGTATTTATTAATGTGCATCGGTCATTATCAGAGGGTCGATTTCCTAGCCAAATGGTTAGCGAGGGAAGACCCGTTATGCCCTACGAAGCCGAAGTCTTGCAAGCAGTTGAAGAAGACAGAAGTATCTCAGTACGTGGAATTGAACAGAGCATAGGAGTCCCCAAAAGTACTGCACATCGTATTTTAAAAAAGAACGAGTTTCACCCATACCATGTACGACGAGTACAAAGTCTGCTACCCCGAGACTACCCAGAGAGAGTACGATTTTGTCGAACGATGTTGCAGAGGCACCGAGAGGACCCGCGATTCTTTGAAAAAATTCTATGGTCCGATGAATCAACATTTAAAAAGGACGGTTACATGAACCTCCACAATTTGCACGAATGGCACGTGGAAAATCCAAATTTGATGCGGGAAGATAGATCTCAGTACCAGTTTAAAGTAAATATGTGGACGGGAATTTTGAATGGTAAAGTTATTGGTCCAATCGAGCTGCCGGAGAATTTAAATGCCCAGGGTTATTTGAACTTCTTACAGAACCAATTACCAGAATTATTGGAAGAAGTGCCACTGAACATTTACGGCAGCATGTGGTATCAACAAGATGGCTGCCCAGCGCATTATGCTCTCACTGTACGAGAGTTTCTCAATCGAGAATACCCCGATAGGTGGATTGGGCGGGGTGGTACAATTTCGTGGCCTGCCCGTTCACCCGATTTAAACCCCATAGATTTTTTTTACTGGGGTACGATAAAGGATAAAGTGTACTCTAAACCAATTCAAGATTTAGACGAGCTGCGCCAAAGAATTGCAGAAGCCGCTGAATACATCAACTCAAGAAGATACGCCCGTCTTATTACGCGATCATTTTTAAAGAGATGTAGAACTTGCATTGCAGCTGAAGGAAAACAGTTTGAACATTTGTTATAAAACTTCGTAAATCTGATTTAATAAAAATTATAATAAAAGAAATCCAACGACTGAATTTTATTTCAAATGCACCTAAAACCAACAATGTACTTTTTTCCTCAATTAAGAAGTAGCAATTAGTATGTGTTATACCATTTTGGAATCCTGACTAAACGCGCCATCTTTTAAAGTTACTTGCCAAAATAGTGTAGTAGATTTTTTTTTCAGTACAGTCGGTTAAAGTTGGGTGATGTCATTATTTTGAATTCAATATTGGGCAAAAATCTAACATTTAATTTAAAACTGAGGCAGTTACGTTTTAACTTTTAACTGTAATTTACAGAAGGGTTATTCATGGTTAGATCACAGAGAAAAAAACTACCGAAATGTTAATAATGTAGTCACAGGACTTGAAAAATCATCACAGGGTGTCACTTTTTGAGATTTATTTTTGAATGCTTATAATTCGAAAAGTACATGACCAAGATTTTTTTTTATATTTTTCTAATAGCTGTCACGACTTGGCCTATTGCCCGTTTTCGGCTTGACGTTGATTTCTGGGACACGTTGTATATATATTATAATATATATACTATAATATATATACACTAGTCCGTGGTTTTGGTATAGCGTCTGAATTGAAAGCACTCTTCATAGGGCGATAACAGTTTTAGAAATTTGTAAATCTTTTTTTTAGGTTTTTTATTGTTACAAAGACATTGAAAAATTGAGCCCTCAATCCAGATGCACATTCTGCTACCACTTGTTGTATATTTAGGAGCTATTAAAATGGTATTTTCTAAGTAAACGACAAGATATTATTTCATTTCATTTCATTTCACAATTTTTGATAGGTGACAAATTATATTTCATATTGACACACACGACACTTCTCAATATAAAAAGAAATAACGCGGTCGACATTGTGTAAAGAGTTCCTACGCTTGCCGCGGTTGGTCTGTGGATGGGTGACCATCTTTACATACAGAGACCCCTCCGTGCCTCGGAAAGAACGTTAAGCCGTTGTTCCCGGCTGTCATTCGTAGATCTTTGACAGTCGTTACGGGTAGAGTCAGAAGCCCGAAAGTCTGACAACCAGTCTTACCAAGGCGTATCGTATTACCCAGTAACTGGGTTGTGGAGGTCAGATAGGCAGTCGCTCCATGTAAAATACTGGTATTCAGCTGCATCCGGTTAGACTGGAAGCTGACCCCAACATTATTGGGAAAAGGCTAGGCAGATGATGATGTTTTTTTTTTTTTTTGTTTCAGAGTCCGTGTGGAGTATTACGTAAACGAGAATACTTTCAAAGAAAGACTGCAACTGTATTTTATTAAAAATCAACGATCGAGTAAGTATGTCAAGGCTTAGAAATTAATTGCACGACACCAACATACTGCGGTTTCTTCGAAATAACAACTAAGGCTTCGTTATATTCATTCCACGTATGCTTATACGCGGAATTAATTGGCGTATGAACAGACTCTCCGTGCATGAAGCGGAATTTCTTGCGTACCTATACTGGATGCTTTTTTTTACCGGCTCCAAATTTTTACAGGGTGTTCTACTCATGAATATGAACAACTTTCACTATGAGATTCAACTCTGAAATCACGAAAACAAAATCAGCTGTTTAATGCAAAAGTTCAATACCTACTTGACCAAAATGTATGATATAGCTGATTTTTTTTTTCATGATCTCAGATTTGGTTCCAGAGTGAAAGTTATACATATTCATGGGTGGAACATCCTGTAAAAATTTGGAGCCGTTAAAAAAAGCACGCTGTATATTTCGATTGAGAATAAATATACCAAAAAAGTATAACGCAGATATTTTGATTGAATGATAACTATGAATAATGCTGCAAAAATGTGCATCTAGTTGAGGTTGCTGTTTTCGAAATATACAGTATGGTACAGTATATACGGTATGTGGTATAATTTATTGCATATATGTGGTTTCCATACTGTATATTGGTAATCAGCTTGTTTAGGTTGTTGAGGTTTCCGCGACATATTCCGAGAGTCCACTACAACTCAAAGAATACGCGAGTCCTCAAAACATTAAACTCACTCACTCTCACGCACGCGCACACTCGAATACATACACACACTTACACTCCACACATAACTATACTTGAAATGGGAAACTGAGATAATTTTAAATGTGGAACAACAAACTCTATGTTTTTTTTCGCTTTTCTCTGAATCGTTTATAAGTGAAAATGTAAATTATCTGAGATTACGAGTTCAAGTACATAAACTAATTATATGTAAATTCTCTAGTTTAATTTTTCTTAATGTAACAATTTTGTTTTTGTTTTTTGTTATTAATTCTGTCATTAACAGGCTTTGTTTGTGGACACATAGACATGGAAGAGTGAGGTCTTCTGTAACAGATATCTCTATACTTAAAAAGATACCTCTAAAATGAGGGTTTTCACAAAAAATTACGCCACCAGTTGGCGCCACTTTGGCAAGAGGTCTTCCATTTCGGCAATTAATTTAAAATATATGATGACGTTCATCATTCGTTTCATTCATTCGTTTTTCATTCAGTCAGGACTAAAGAAAATATAGGCGCTTTGACACTTTTGACAGGTACTCGGACCTGACGTCTCAGTGCTGCCACCTAGTGAACGTCATTTCAGAAAACCCTCATTGATTTGTTAAAACCGGCGTTGTGAAATATATAAAATTATTAAACGTCATGATGTTTGGCTTGGCCGCTTGCCGCTTTATAGTCGCATACGCTCCGCGACCTCATGAACGAAGCCTAAAGATTTTTAATTAATCTAGTATATAATAATCTAACCTGCGTGAAATGTCAGTGGCAATAAATTTTTATTAAAGACACCTCGCAGTACGTATAAAAATGTGTCTAATTTCCTATCAGCAATTCTTGGTGATTATTTTTGGTAACTTAATTCTAATTTAATACTATTGAGGGGTAAGACTGTTTTTTGTTAAATGTAATGGCTCAGGCGCAAAACGTCTCTTTCGCAAAATGTCCCCTGGTCGTAAAACGTCACTTTCGCAGAATGTCTCTTTCGTAAAATGTCTCTTTCGCAGAATGTCTCTTTCGCAGAATGTCTCTTTCGTAAAATGTCTCTTTCGCAGAATGTCTCTAAATACTGATACGATCACGAAAATTCACTTATAGAAAGTGCCATAGGATATGTTTTAATTCATTCATTCACTGGCAGACAACGCACAGCCTAGACAGCTCGGTCAAGAAGCATAAAAGTTATAACGCCATGAGCTTACTGATGATGAGTACACGTTCAATATACTTGTAGATAATGGTCGTGAATGAGTCTGCTCAGCTGCCCTTTTTGGGCACGGGTTCCAAGTGAGCTTGTTTCAGCACTTATCCAGTCTGAAAAGAAAACCGAAATAGTCATGTCTAGCTTGGAGATAGTTCATGCAGGCACACCAGTTCTAAGAACGAAGATAGTGTCGTTTCGTCATTATTTTGATCTTTATACATTCAGTCTCGTTTCTTAAACCTTTGAGAATGAGCGTAACCTATGATATTATTAGAACCCTTCCGAAATTATTCCCATTTGGTAAGCCTGTTCGGCAAGTACAGTAAAAAAAAAGAAATAGTATTGTTAATATTTTATACTTATTTATTTTGACTGTTGAAATGTTGGGTCGTGTTGATAACATTAACTACAATTACGTGAAAAAAAAAAGAAACATAAATGTAAGATACAAATAGTTTTTCTCGACCAAATTAACATTTTGAGCGCCAAGCGGTACCGAACGCGATGTGTCCCCCAGCGCCAAGCTATAGATGAGGGTAATTGTATTATCGATAAATGTTACTAACATGTTAATGTTACTTGCATTTCATATAAATGTACTTACCAGATAAATAAAAATAATGACGTATTTTTATGTCTTGTTTTATTTACAATTATAGTTGTAATAAGAAAAAGCAGAATACACTTTAAATAATGACAAATCAGATACATAACTCAAACAAAACCACAACAAATGTACGAAACTGGCTACATCCCTATTGTCTTCTGACGTCATCCAGTTGTCTTCATACCAAGACCGTGGCGCTCGTAGCACGTAAAAGTTCAATTTTTATTAGGGATGTCTATGGTCTCTTTTCTTACATTTTTTTTGTCTATTCCATGTTTATGCTAAACAACAACAACAATAGAGAGCTGCAGTCTGCACTATTCACAATGACCTTGATTCGCTTACGTCTATGACGTCACAGCATCGTGATGCTTGCTTAATGTCATACAAATATTTTATCAATTTTATACAGATTCACAAATTTAGCCGGGAAGTCTTAATTTGTAAGCCTGTATGAAATTGATAAATATTCTCTTCCAGTTCACCAGATAAAAATGCTGTTTTTATTATAGTACATATATCAAGCTGTTGGCATTTGGTAGGTACTGCCGGTCGATTCTGTAAAAATCTCACCGTGAAATCTTAAGTGAAGTGAGCACTTAATAGTGTCAATGGGATGGATGGGAGGGCCATTAGGGAATGACAGAGCTCACTTCCCGCTCACTTCACCTAAGTTCTCACGGTGAGATTTTTACAGAATAGCATTGCTGTCTAACTTCGGCGGCAGCGGCATTTTTCTTCTTCGGTTACACAATAGTCAGTTGTTAAAAAAAATAATACGTCTTGTCCTTCTGTTAGCGACAGTCATTGACGGCAATGAACTGAACGCCAATTGTCGTAATTAAAAACGTTCAATCAGTCGTAATCTCATCGCAGCGACAAACAATGTCAAAAACTTGTCAAAAATGTAGGGAAATTATAAGGGATTTAGTATATTTTTGACAGAATGAGATTGAGATCAGACTGTCAACGTTTTTATAAATGCGAGAAAAGTCCCTCTCGACTCAGGCGGCAACATCACCAATCGCCATTTACGGAAGCGTTTTCATAGTGTTGCACTTTGTGTGCATGTACCAATCTTGTCGCTGTCGTAGCGATTGAGCGACGTTGTTGCGGTTGCGGCAACTGAATTGAGTTCTCCCGTAACAAATCATCCGAGTGATAGAGAAACAAAAAGAAGGGATTAACAATAACAATCTTTCTTGTATTTTTGTGACTAAGTTAAATGAATTGCTTACGAAACGAGATGTGCATATGAAGATCAAAATAGTTATCAGACAAAACTTTTGTTTAGGTTTTATTATAGCGTCAAAATGGGAAGTGGCTAAAAGCTAATAGCCGCGCCTTAGCGCACCATACCCCTGGAATTGTTTCGTTTGTTCAAGTGTCCTCTTCCCATTAGTATACAATCAAGTATTTTCTAACTGAACAGACAGCTGTGCTGCTGGGGAGTTTGTTGCACCACTTCTTCTCCCCAGCGAAAGCACTAGGAAGTGGTGAAGGGCGGGCGTTTTGGGGGACTGTCTTTTGTAAGTTTGACTTTCGAAAAGTGCTGATACTCAGCCTAGTTTAAATAAATGACTTTTGATTTTGACTTTGATTTCCCTTTATTTATCAAATTAATTTCCTCACATCTTTTTTCTCTAAGTGTATTCAGACATGCTATCTTAGGATTAATTCAACTACTCCATGAAGACAACTAAAATCAGCATAGTTCATAATACTACAGTTAAGTTTATGTCTGGGTACGGAGTTACCCGCTCACCTTTGAATTTTTAAGTCTCGGTGACGCAGACGCAGATCGCCAGGCAAGACCGAAGAAAATTATTATGTTTTATTTGGAGGTCAGTTCGATCTTGGCAAAAAAATATGCTTACCTAGCTTTTGCCCACGGTTTCGCCCGCGTGGAGATCGCAAATTATTGAAAAAGTTACTTAAATTAAATGATTAAATTAATTTAACACTCTAGACTCACAAAATATATAGGCTTAAATAAAAAATAAATAAAAAAATAGTTTCTAATATAATTCACTAACGATTCGAAAGACACGTGGCGACATCTATTTATCATAATAACGTTATTGTTGTTTTCCTCGGGAACAGCACTTTTTTCGGGATGAAAGGTACCTTATGTCCGTTACTGTACACCTGACAACGTATATGCAAAATTTCAGGATGATCGGTTCAGTGGTTTAGGCGTGAAAAGGTAACAAACAAACAAACTTACTTTCGCATTTATAGTATTAGTTAGGATTAACATATTTTATATGGAATGGTATCGTTTAAAAGAGCTTCTAAATTATGTTCAGTTTATGGGCCATGAAGATACAGCTCAAAATGAAAAAAAAAAAGTTCACCCTTATCTCCAAGGTTTATAAAGCTAAAATTTTGATTTCTATACAGTTATTAGATATTGATCCATATTTTACAGGAAAATTATAGTGAAGAAATTAATTCAGATTTTTTTGTTCCCCAAAAATTGGTGCCTACTTACGAAGGACTATTGCCCTATGTAGTATTAATAATTAAACTATCAAATTACAATAATTAGTGTAGTTTGGTTTGGTAACTGTGTGTGTAATTGTGTGAGCCCGACTCGCTTCTGGCCAGTTTTTAGTGTGTGTTTTTCTTTGTTTCAGGTTTACGCATTAGAATAGCTAACTTATTTTTCAAACTTTTGACCTGTGTGTTGTATATATGCCGAGTTTGCGCTGATGGCGATCCCATTACCGCTTCCTGGTAAGTCAACTTTATAAGAACAAAAATAATGGTGTGTTTTTACACTGGCCGTTACACTTTTTTTTAGCACATAAAGAGGGACTTAGACCGCTTTCACACTTAGGCGATTTTAGCAGTGCGAAAGTCGTGCTATAGACGCGCGACAGTTGCTCAGTCAGAATTTCATAGTATAAACAGAAGCGCGGGAGCCGCGCGCGGCCCGCGCGGCCTCCGCGTGCGCTCAGTCGGTTATGATTCAGTGTTGGAAGCGCACGTGATTATAGACTGCACAATGAGCGAGTTTGACACCGAGCGGCGTGGCAGCCGAGCTGCTATCGTGCGGCTGTTTTTATAATGCGAAGGCATCTGCTTCTGCCGCGCTACTATCGCGCTGCTAACGTCCTAATGTGAAAGCGGCCATAGAGAGGCATATCTATCAAGGTTTTTATGTGCGGTATGTCTGCTCATGTCAAGTCAAAGTGAACATTTATTTCAATTAAACCATTTACACACGAACTTTTGAATTTGGTACAGGAATTATTTCGGATCTCTATATTTTAACACGTCTACTCATTTTAGGTTATTCCTGGAATAGCTCATCTTTCTGACGTGACAAATTAGTCACTACATAGTATAAAACAAAGTCGCTTCCTGCTGTCTGTCCCTATGTATGCTTAGATCTTTAAAACTGCGCAACGGATTTTGATGCGGTTTTTTTTAATAGATACAGTGATTCAAGAGGAAGGTTTATATGTATAATACATGCATAATATAGTAGAAGAACACTGATAATTTTAGAGGTTTCTAATGTGATGTCGTAAATAAACACATTTTTTTGCTTTACATTGCAAACGCTGGCTGAACCCTACGAGCAGAAATAATGGCTCTAAAATTATCAGTGTGTCTCTATTGCACCCGTGCGAAGCCGGGGCGGGTCGCTAGTGAAATATATGTATACAGGGTCAAATTAAATTATTTAGCGAAACCCCACAGACGTGATGGGTAAATGTACCTATATTATCTAAACAAGACAAAATAAAAAAGATTTCATGATTTTTTTTTGGGGTTAGTGCCCGCTGATGGTGTTGTTACTTGAAGTGTGAGTTGATAAACTCTGATTTATAGTGTTGAGATATCGATACCGATCATCTCTGCGGAGTTTCGCTAGTAAAAAGCTTGGCGTAAACAGAGTAATAAGAAAAAGAATTCATAGTATTAGGTCATCCCACTTCAAGTGTCATATTTTTTTATTATTATTATTTTACAAAAACTGACTACTATAGGTAGAGGAAAGTAACCAAATATGGAATACCATTTTGTTTTTTACCCTTAAAAAAAACAAATTTTAAAAATCAAAAACTTTTAATCGTAATTATCAACTGACATACATTTTTGCTTTGGATAGTAACAGTCTTGTAAATTATTTATTAATTATAAGTACTATAATTTCTCCAAAAGAAAATAAACACAAAGTTATCTATTTATGGAATAGGTACCCCAAATATGGAACAGTAAAAATTAACCTTAATTTCTATGAGATACTATAGGAACTTTGGTCAAATATAAAATGTTACTTAAACTACTTGAAATAATCACAAATCCAGGGGTGGAATTCTTCACCAGCGCAATCATTATATGCCCAGAGTTCGCACATGAAGCATTTGATCCAGGTTTATCCTCGAATATCGTTTTCTGACAGCAACAAAACAAAACAGCCTCACCGCGGCTATGTCACTCACTCGACTGTCGAGTTGAAACCTGTACGCGTGTATAGTGTTAAAAAGAGATAGTTGATCACTGCCTACTGCGTCTAGCTGTATTTGTTTTCGAGAAATGCGGGTATTCCACATTAGGGATACTATTCCATATTTGGTTACTTTCCCCTACTATATAACCTTGTGACACTAATCAATAATCTCCACCACTATTAATCACTCGCTCCCAGACTGCTGGCAAATCTTGAATACCATTTAAAGTACCACTTTCATTTAATTCATCAATAATGCTCTTTAGTTTAATATCTAACTCCTTTTTGCTATTGTATCGAGTACCCGACAATTTCCTCTTCACATGGCCAAAACAATTGAAATCACAAGGATTCATATCCGGGGAATATGGCGGCTGAATAATTTCAATCCATCCTTTATCTTCAATTAAATTCTGAACTATTTTTGATTTGTGCGGTCTGGCGTTATCATGTAAAATTATAGGACTCGTTATATGATGTTCGTCCGCCCAAATAGGAATATTTTCTTCTAAAAATGACAGTCATAGTTGTATTTTCATCATAAGTTCTCCAAAAAGCAATGCCTCTGACATCCATAGGTACTATTAGTAGTATTTTTCGTTCATGTAGCTCTGCACGTGGTAAATGTTCAGCTGAAGTGCCCGGTTCCACCCAACATCGTGACTGATGTCTTTGACGAGGAGTATAAAATTCGACCCAAGTTTCATCAAGGCATATGAATCTATTAAGTATATTTTTCTTACGGCGATACCACGATAAATGGCTACGCGCAGTTTCATAACGAAACTCCTTCTGATCCGTGTTCAGAGTGTGGGGCACCCACACTGCACTTTTATTGACCAGACATAAATCCTCCGTGAGTACTCTATGTATAGTCGAATGAGGAATGTTAAGTTGTGTGGAGAGATCACTGACACTGACCCTACGTGACTGACGAAGTGCTTCCTTGATTTTGTCCCTTGCTTCTAATCTAGTCGATGATAATGATCGAGGTGCTCGCGGCTCATCTTCAGCTGTGGTTCTTCCTTGTTTGTACATTTCAAGCCATCGCTGTACGGTTCTTTTATTTAAGGCGTTACGACCAACAATTTACACCAACCACTTTACCAGTAAGTCGTGCACAACTC
Organism: Eremobia ochroleuca; assembly: GCA_949629135.1. NCBI lineage: Eukaryota > Metazoa > Arthropoda > Insecta > Lepidoptera > Noctuidae > Eremobia > Eremobia ochroleuca. The sequence continues at coordinate 20,291,523 of OX451384.1, read as the reverse complement.
CTCCAGAGTAGTTGAGTAAAGCACAAAACTTTAGAAATATACGTTGCTCCACTACATTAATGATTTTTTTTAATCTTCCATTTTAAATCAATGCACGTCTTGACAATACAACATACCAAATTAAACTAACATGATTGTACAAGACAACACATGTATTAACTATTGCATACCATTGCGCAATACATAAATATTGGAAATAAAAAATATGACACTGGAAGTGGGATGACCTAATAATATCAATTCAATTTTATATATATATATATTTTTTATCAGTTCAATTTTGCCTTGTCTAAACACAGATGTGAAATAAAAACACAGCTTTCTTCAAGTTTTTGAGGTGCGTTTTTCTGTATATTTTATTTAATATTGGTGAAACGTGCCGCGGTTGGTCTGTGGATGGGTGACCATCTTTACATACCGAGACCCCTCCGTGCCTCGGAAAGCAAGTTAAGCCGTTGGTCCCACTCTGTCATTCGTAGATCTTTGACAGTGATTACGGGTAGTCAGAAGCCCGAAAGTCTGACAACCAGTCTTACCTAGGGGTATCGTATTACCCAGTAACTGGGTTGTGGAGGTCAGATAGGCAGTCGCTCCATGTAAAATACTGGTATTCAGCTGCATCCGGTTAGACTGGAAACATAGCTGTGAAAAAGATGGGCAGATGATGATATTACTATGAAGGCAATACAAATAATTAACTTTTGCTCCTTTACAGCTACGGCTGCAGGCCTGGGAATAAGACTGAATTCGAATATTCGGCTAACTTGACGGAAGAGGAATTTCAGGAGCGCCCGATTATTAATTGGGACGGAATAATATGGGTCAACAGGCCCCTATATTTGTGGGTTGTGCAAGTCATATTAGCTATGATATCTTTTACCGAAGCCATTCTACTCGCCTATTTAGGCTACAAGGTAAATTAATTATGTCATTAACTAAATTGAAAACACCGTAAGGTATTATTATTAATTACATACGTCACACTGCTAGGGTGTCTTTTAAAGGACGATAGGAAGATGCGGTGGGCCAACCTAATGCAAATACAACGTGTAGCGTTAAATGCGCCAAACCTGAAAATAGTTTGATCAGAATAACGAGCAGAATTAATTGAACCACTTTTTTAATATAGGTCACATTTTTCAACAAAAAAAATCATTAAAAACGTTGCCGTGTCTATAATAGGTCAAGCAAGCCAATGCGAGCGCGGCGCAGCGGCCCGGTGACGACTCCTCCCTCGATAAAGCATCATCGCAGACGCAAGAAACGATCAGAATGGCCAGTAAAACTAAAACAGCACATAAAACCTTTAAAATTTTTTCAATGACTTATTTTTTCTCTGAAATAGGTCAATTGAATTAAAAACCAGTTGGGATGTCTGAGGTTTTGCGCATTTAACGTTACACTTTGTATATTTAAATACATCGTCTTTCCTTGTAAGTTAAAATGATTGTAAAAGTATGAAAAAAGTTGTAATATAGTTTAGATCAGGGATGGAGAAACTACGGCCCGCGGGCCATCTCCGGCCCGCGAAGTATTGAAATATATATAATGTAATATTGTAAAATACATTATTGATTCATAAAATGGTTCGCCATATATTTTGTTAGTACATATTGGCACGCGAAGGAAAAAATTTCCCCATCCCTGGTTTAGATTGAGCTTGTCTGGGTGGGATCATATTGTGATGATCTTGAATATTTATTTATTTGTGAACCCGATTAAAAGTTACTTTTTTGTAATAATAGGATAAATTAAATACTTATTTATAACTGTGTGAAAAGATTCATTCAAAGGAATGTTTTTTTTTTAACTTTTTCCGGTCAAGGCTTTTACCAAGACAGCAATAAACAGCAATCCCAATATTTAATTATTATAATAATATCTTTCAAACTCATCATATTTTTCAGGGCAATATATGGCAACAAGTTTTATCGTTTCACTTCATCTTAGAAATGGTGAACACAATCCCATTTGCATTGACGGTAAGTTTATATTGGATACCTACATCATTAAATAGTGACATAAAAAAAAATCCAACTCATGGTTAACCACAATCCTATTTATCATTATAGTGCCATTTTTTCTGAAGTCGCATTTCTAAAAATAAGCCTATTATCTATCTACGCTTTAAATTCAAGTATGATCGTTATTATTCTTATAAAATCGCAAAAGCAGAATATAGCCCAGGAAAATAAGTCAAATGAAATAAATCATAGTTAAGATTTTTCACGGGGATTATCTTTATTCATTAGAAATTAAAAAAAAATCGACTGTCAAAGGCCCCGAAAGTCAGGTCTTTGCGAATATGTCGAAAAATTTTGATTTCACGTCAGATTATGTTACTACAAGTTTCTTCCTTACTATTACACACCAATATTTTTTTTCCCACGCCAGTCATGTTTTACATACCTACTCTTGGACTAATATTGAACACTTAAAATATAATAAATGGGAACCAGAAAAAAACTATACCAAATTGTACCACACAGGGTTTTCCAGAGAAACCGTTTATTCAAAACGGAGCTGAAACTGTGTTTCTCGAGAACTGCTTGGTTCTTGATGATTCTTGTGTTGGACTTGATTGTGCCTGCATAAACTGACATAAAACTAACTCTCGATTTTTGCTTTCGGGACCTTTTGGGGTTTTTTTTTATGCCCATGTTATTTCACACAAGGTATTTCTAATGAGTACATAAAGGGGGGTTTTATTTTACATAGAAGCATAATGTTCCGAAAGAAATTTTTTATTTTTATTTAATGAAAGTTCTAAATGGGCAAAATCTCATTTCAGTTGCCGTTTCCACCACTCAGAAACCTTTTCATACCAGTGTTTCTAAACTGTTGGCTGGCAAAGAGGTCGCTCGAGAATATGTTTGTAAGTAATAATAATTTTAACTCGTACGTGGACTTCGTTTAAAAAAATCACAAAATACAGTATTTTTCACCACACTTGGCCGAAAAGTGGCTCTTATTGCACTGTTTTTAGGAGCACGCGTGTAATATAGTGTACAAGCGTGCTAAAACGTAAAAATATTTTTTTTCATTTACATTTCTCTTATAGTATGAAAATCGTTGACTTTTGAGGCTTTAAAAAAAAAATATATCCATTTTATGATGTGTATATCCTGTATTCATGACATTAGCTTTAGTTTCAGAAAATTTACCAGAATGCGTCCTAAATTATGGATTCTTTAAAATATGAAATTGATGGGCCTTCATTGCTAGACTATTTGTTTTTTTTTTTTTCAAATATTAAGTTATTTCAATGTACTAAACATTGACAAAGCTTCCTATGTAAACAAAAAAAAATCGAAGGACTCACAGTCGATAATGCCGAAACCGATAGAATCGGCATTATTAAATAATTGAAACCTTAACCTGGTTCCTGTTGGTTACTTAAAGGTTTTGTTCAAAATGGGCACCTCTGTGCCTTATAGAAGCCCGTACTATTCTTCTAACTTCTGTCTTGGTAACTTTTGAAGTGAAATCAGTTCTTATGTTACGCTGTATGTATTATTCTTTGCCTTAGTATTCCTACAGAAGACACGAATATCGAGTATACAAGGCTTTTCATGTGACCCCAAACATAATTATCTAGAGAATTTATTACAGGTGACCTCGCATAAACTGAGCTACAAGTGGACGGAGTCTAGCGAGTTGACCGCGTGGCATGTAAAAACTTAAAAGCCGCTCCACTACTTGTGAGCTGGTCATAACTACCTGGGTGCCTAACGTGTGGTGGATTGCTAGGAGGTTAGAAAGTATGGGATGGTATAAACCATTTAATCAATTCGAAAAGCAAATATTTCAATAATTTGCAATTTCGACCTTTGCCATCATTAGCGACTGTTCCATCGGCACCTCTTAATATTTTTTTTTACTTTTATACCTCGATAGATACATTCAATCATGATGACTTCTTCGTAATTTGTACGCTTAATACCATAGTAAAAAGCCGCGGGCAGAAGCTAGTCAAAGAATAAGACTGGTATCAAGATTGGGATTGAGATAATGTTTAATTTCAATTGCAATGAAGGTCATTCAATTTGAGAGTTTAGAGAAAAGTTATATTTAGTGACAAATTATTTATTTTTTTAATCCATGAATTTTTGCGTAGGCTTTACCGGTTGCTTAATTGTTGCAAATGGGTCACACTGTCACGTCCTTGAATGAACGTCAAATTACAAGTTCCCCTATACTACTCAGACAATTGCAAATTGGGATTCTGGTTTGATATGCCTTTTTAAAATATGCAACTGTTTTATTTTTTTTTAGTTTTAATATATAGGTCGTTTGACGCCTTCGAATCAGGCACGAAACTTATTTATATTTTTCCTTTACTAGTGTGTTGAAAATAATGCTTTCGTCCTTGTCAAACTTACTGTACCTACCTAGATTAAAAATAAACAGTAAATAATGTGGTCTCCTATAATTGGAAGCGCACACTGGTATTTGTCCCTCGTAATTATGTAGCCTCTGTTGGAGATCAATTAATAAATAAATAATATTACCGCTTGATACGCATGAACATTTATCATTGAACTCTCGGCTCCATAACGCCCACCTGAGGCAATCTCTGCTCGATCGAATAAAAAGCATAATAGTATTTAGGAATATTAATCAATTTTACACACAACACTTCACAGTCGCTTCCTATACAACGTGTAACGTTAAATGCGCAAAACCTCAGACACCCCAACTGATTTGTAATTCAATTGACCAATTTCAGAGAGAAAATAAGTCATTAAAAAAATTGTAAAGGTTTTATGTGCTGTTTTAGTTTTACTGGCCATTCTGATCGTTTCTTGCGTCTGCGACGACGCTTTACCGAGGGAGGAGTCGTTACCGGGCCGCTGCGCCGCGCGGACATTGGCTTGCTTGACCTATTAATAAATAGACACGGCAACGTTTTTAATGAAGATGTTTTGAAAAATGTGACCTATCTTAAAAAGTGGTTCAATTAATGTTGCTCGTTATTCTGATCAAACTATTTTCAGGTTTTGCGCATTTAACGTTACACGTTGTATATTAAGTAAGAGCCCAAGAAATAAAAGATCGGCCCACTTTAATTCAGGTTTCCCATACAAAAGTATCCACACTGGGACGAATTTATTTGAATTAATAAAGGCAGTTCTAGCAGGTAACAGTAGGACATTTCTCGATGTACTCTGCACTGACGTATACGCTCTATATAGGAACCTTTCAAATTGGTATTTGGTTAATTTCAGAACGATCTTCACAGGGCTATGCAAAAGTCCCAATCAGCGCTATCGCAACAATTGATGATATTGTGCGTCACTCTACTGTGCCTGGTGTTTACAAGGTAAATAGCATGTATTTTATAAAAACCAGTTTTAACAAAACAGTTTTTTTTTTTATAGGAACGTCGTGAAACTTTAAGCGGAATTTTATTTGTATTAGTTTTATGTTTTACCTGCGGCTCCGCTCGCGTGAAGGTCGGAAATATTCCCACGGGAACGTACTACTGCGATAAAAAGTATCATAATTATGTCCTAACCAAGGTCATGGTCTAGTTGTGTGTCATTTTTTATCGAAATCGTATATTATGGACGGATAGGGTTTAATGGCGAGTCCTTATTGTTTTCAAAATCATTCAGTTGTAACGAATACATTAAAAAACCGCACACAACAGTTGCGCTTTGTCCCATCTACGTACCATTACCGCATCTAAGTAAGGTGTACCATCAGGCTTCGTAGTCGGTGTTGGTGGCCCGCTTAGAGCTCTTCTGCAAGCTTATAATAGTCAGCTGGAGGGCGATGTTTGTGATGCCACAGTTATATTCTTGCAGCACTAAAGCTGCAATCATTTAGTGGGTTGGACGACTTGAGTAAACTGTTGCAGCTCTTCATTCTGCCCCTAGGCTTCTTTACCTACATTGTACAGACGCCAGCACATCAAGCTACCCGAAAGTGTCAGATTTTCCCAATCAACTTTGAACCTTATGCTTTAGCAATAAAGTTGAAAATCGATTAAAGAAATCTGACAGATTGTAGTAGCTTGATGTGCTGGCGTATGTACAATGGGTGTTGTTTGTCTGCCTCTCATTTATTACCTCTTCTTTTTGTTTACGTTTTCCAATCCGTCCAGACTTTTACGATGATCTAAAGATTTATATTCACTTCAGTAAATTAGGTTAAGCTACGCTTGCCGCGGTTGGTCCGTGGATGGGTGACCATCTTTATATACCAAGACCCCTATGTGCCTCGGAAAGCACGTTAAGCCGTTGGTCCCGGCTGTCATTCGTGGATCTTTGACAGTCGTTACGGGTGGTCAGAAGCCCGAAAATCTGACAACCAGTCTTAAACAAGAACAAGGTGAATTGACAACAAATACTAAATTACCTAATAAAAGTATGTCACAAAATACTACGCCAGCGTTGACGCTGGGCCATATTTACCCGTTTTGAGTTGATGCACGTATATCTCGCTGAGTCTGCGGCGTTGCACTTAGCACACCCGCGGTTCAGTTAGACGGAGGTCGTATCTCCAGCTACACAAACGCTAAAATTGCACGATCGACGTAAAAAAGAATAACGACAGATTTAAGTCGCCGCGGGTCAGTATGACCCAGCGTCATTGGCGTCGGGTTAAAAATATTTTACTAGTTACTAATGGGTACTTTTTAATTATTATATTTTTTCATTCAAGATAACTTTAAATGAAATATAACATTTACAGTGTCTGTGGCATCCAACACTTTCAACGAGCGGGGCATCGCCACCTCAACTTGTTCCAGGCTACCTACTTCGTTGTGGTTACTTTCTCTACAGTGGGTTACGGCGACTTTGTACCTGATATCTGGCCATCACAACTCTTCATGGTTATCATGATCGGGGTGGCGCTGGTTGTGTTGCCTACGCAGGTAATACATATTAAAATCGAATTAGAAACATGCGTCGAACAATTACAAGACATTATTCCATCGAGATACGGATGCGTAATTTTCGTATTTACTGAATAGATACACTTAAAGACCGTTACCGAATGTACATACATAGGGAAAATTTAAATCTCATGTTCTCTTGTTCATAATGATCATCCTACATTATTGTCACAAATATAATGTCCGAGGACCATGGGGTATTTTGTACGGACCCTGTTCCCACCCTCCAACAAGGATACATGTCAATGTTTCTATGAATCCAGAAAAAGACTCACTGTCTTTTTCAATTGCAAAATCGATGACATTATTTTGTAATAAAAAAGCTTTTCAGAAAAAATGGGTTTATATTTGAACAAAAACCATTTTTGTTATACAAAAGCATATTTTACATTTACAAAAATAATGATATTACACCAGAAACTAGACTTTCGAACCGAAACATAATTGAGAGAAAATGTTCAACTTAATATTATTATACCTGCAACAGATTTTTATTCAACTGATCTTGAGTTTTGAAGAAAGGTACGTGGAAATCACTCAATGATGCAGCGTTTGCGTATTCGGGTGATTGGGTATTTGTGCAAAAGATCAAAGCAAACAGCTAGTAATCTAATAGTGATAAACTGATCTTGGATTTTGAAGGTCATATGGAATTCCTCAATGATGAACCAATTTTCGTGTTTTTTTGACTGGGTAATTGTATAAAATATTAAAAGAAAGTGGCAACTTAGGCTAGGCTAACATACAAAGGCGTCACAAAATAAAAATATTTATGGTCTCTGGTAAAAAGAAGGGTTAGCTATCATAAATGAGAACCATAGTTAAGTTGCTATATTCTATTCCTCTTAGTTGCAAACTCACAAAATATATATGTAAAATAATGCTAATATTGAAGAAAAAAATAATATTATAGGTATACGCTTCGAATGACACTTGTTTCAAATTTGTTGGAGGGTGTAGGACATTGTTTCCCAATGTTCTTTCTATTCGTTTACTTTGCAAGCAATAGATGACTATATCATTTACTAAAATCAAAATACCCTTCCTAGAGTAGACTTACGTATGTAGCTTTTGGAATGATAAATGCAGGTTATACATTCAATGTTTCTTTTACTTCTAGATCATCATACTCGTGGGGATGACACTTGTTTTAACATTTATATGAAACACGTGGAACATACTGCGCTTACACCATGGACTTGTAAGGCTACCTACTTTTACCTTAGATAATACTTATCTAGACATAAAGCGTTCAAAAGAATGTAGTCTTTTTGCCAATAACTTGGTTCCAAAAATACATTGAAAGGCCCACATGTGAGGTCCGTCGTAACACGTTTAAATTTAGAAGCATTCGTTAGGAAAACATGTACATCTGCTTAAACTTCCTTCGATAACATCGGAACAACCTTACTTCCAAACGGTCGATTCTGTAAAAATCGCACCGTGAAATCATAAGTGAAGTGAGCTTGAAGTGAGCAGTGTCAATAGTGTTAATCCCTAATGACAGCTTACTTCCCGCTCACTTCACCTGAGTTCTCACGGTGAGATATTTACAGAATAGCACTGCAGGTAGAATATTACGTATCTTTTCACGACAACCTACCCAAATTTCTAAGGTTCTATTCAGACGGATCAAACCATAAAACATCAAAGCGGTAAAAATCACTTGGCAGTGGTCGTGTGTGAACGTTCTCGCCGCCGTTGCCTGTAGTGGCGTTGTCGCAAGCAAAGATTTTGTGCGGTTGCGATTTAGTTGCGTCAGCCCAGCAACAATTGGGTTCAAAATTCAGTTATACGAGTCGTTTGACTTTACGAATAACTCGTATCGAATCGTATTTCAATGTGGTCCGTTGCTTGTCTGCGAGTGCCGCGAGTTTCTGGCAGCGATGTCGACAGGTAGTTAAATGCGACTGCAAATTGTAGGTATATGTGAGAGGAACACCTAAGCATTAATTTTTATTTTTAAAAAGTTTGGTGCCCGGCGAAGGTTTCCCCGCTATGGGCTCATCTGAAAGGACTCTAAGGGTAGTGGTTGACGGAAGAAATGCATAATATTGTGTAAAAATGTAGTATCATTTTTTTAATTTAATATTTACAACGTACAGCAGCGGAGTTTCTATCTCATACATACGAAAATTACGTGTCTTATTAAAATTACTTGTTTATTAGGTATTATAGCTATTTAGCGATAACCTTTGTAGCTTCGTTAGATGGTGAAATTATACTCGTAGTCAAAGCCAGCCAGTTGGAATGCTCAGTTTTCCAGAATTAAAGTTTGGACAAGTTCATATGACAGACGGTAGAACAACTTAGTAAGAATTATTTCATTTTCATTCTCACTAGTTTGATCATCGGACTAGTGAGAATATTTTTGTCCTACTAGTTTTGTCAACGGTCGAACTTTCGATTGAACTACTGGGAATGAACCTAAATTAAACGTGTACGTTCACACAATAATATGTTCTTGATTTGCTATTAAAGAAGCTACAGTACAAATCATTTAAATGATTGGAGAAATTGCTCTATGACCCAATTAGAAACTTATTGGTTCATCCCTGCAGCTTTAAACAGTCTTCTTTCTAGCAAAATACTTATATATATATATATATATAATATATATATAAGTATTTTGCTAGAAAGAATTTCAAACGTTATTTTAGTTTTAAAAACATTGTCTATTTACGTAACGTTCACTGGTGAAATACGACAGTGATCACAGTATCATCTGGCTTAGTAGACAATAGAACGCATCAACCTTTAGATTATTTTTAGTCACTTATCTATAGAATGTGAGATTTGGTGGTACATTGCTATATGTACACAGACTTTAATAATATTCAAATTAATGACCGTGACAGTCATCAAAATTGCAATTTATTTATTTAGATCGATAAAAGATAAGCAAAACTCACGAGACCTATGAATCTGGATTAGTAAGATAAAATTAATGTCATCTATCGATTTAATGTATAATGCGTGGCCGCAATTTTGAAAAAAAAAATAAAGTTGGCGCGACAGTAGGTATGTCAGCCAGGCTCCTAAAAATCTTCAATCCCCTTTAATATCTCGGAAAGCTTCATAGCTTTCCGAGATATTAAAGGGGATTGAAAATGATGCACTGACGCGCTCTGTGGTTAATATTCTCTCATGAGAATATTAACCACAGAGCGCGTCAGTGCATCATTTTTCATACAAACCAAGCGTGTCATTGTTTCTCACACCACTACACGCAAATGACGCATCCGTATTGGGTCGTGCAATTACCCGACAATTCGTGAAAATGATAATATCGTCGATAGTTTCATCAATATTTTCATGTTTATACACAGGGGCAATTCTCCAATTTTGAGACGTTCAGTCTGATCTCATTCTGAATCTGTCAAGAATACAGACGTATTCTTGAAATGGAATGGAAAATTAGACAATTTGCCTACATTAATGACAAGTTTTTGTCAGTTGTTGTCGCTGAAATGAGGTTGCGACTTTTTTACCGTTTTTTTAGTACGTGAATTTGCCTTCAGGTTTCGAAATAAAAGTAATTAGTTAAACAAATTTTTAATCAATACCAACTCATTTTAAGTGGTTCCGAAAATATACCAACTGACCTACATGTATACCTTACATTTAGTAAGTTTATGTAAACTGTTGCATGACAGAGTTTAAAAATAGAGTGAAGTTTTAATGTTGGAATAGTATCATAAAATAATTATATTTTAGTACTCTTTGCCTCGAGATGTTAAGAGCAGATTTTTATAGTGCACACAGAACACAGGTCAAAGAGCAAAACAATTTCGATCACAGGAAAAAAGTTTTCATTAACATATCTTTTAAGGTTTCGTTAAAAGAAGTTTCATTAAGGAGCCAAAACATTTGTTTTTAATATGTATACGTATTACCCAACATTTTGCAAAAATAACCGTTAATCCATAATTTACAGGAAAGTTATAAATTATACTGTGTTAATCAGAGCAGACAGGGTTACTTGTAATTCGACGTATATTCGTCATGAGCTGATAGGGGGATAAAATGCAACAAATTGAACCCCCATATGTACGGCCGAAATTCAATAGTTATAGATATATTTTAGTTTAAGGGTTTTTCGACATAATTTCAAATAAAAAAAAAATCCTACATTAGGTTACAGTTGTGACCAAAGATTTTCATAAAACAAACCGCGTGAACATCAACTGCGTCTACTTATTTTTTTACGATCGGATTTACCTTTCAGTTCGAGCAACTTGCATTTACATGGATGGAGCGACAAAAACTTGGAGGTTCATACTCGTCGCACCGTGCGCAGTCCGAGAAACACGTCGTCGTGTGTTCAACGACTCTACACGCTGATACTATTATGGACTTTCTAAACGAATTCTACGCCCATCCTCTGCTACAAGACTACTACGTAGTGTTACTGTCTCCTATGGAACTAGACACTACTATGAGAATGATATTACAGGTAACTTTGATTAAATGGTTTTCTTCGGGATTAATCTTAAAAAAAAAGGCCAAAACGCGTGTACGTGAGCGGGGCCTAAAGTTGGTTGTTATTTTTGAAATACTGATCTGACAGACTACGAGTAGTACGAGATTTGGTTTACTTTGATTGTAAACTACACTAGTCATTGAGTCCAACTCAAAATTGAGATTTGAAAAACTCTTGCTTTATTGTATGATGAGACATTATTCTTTCGCTGTTTTTTGTCAGATGCTCGACTACTATTACATACATATATTTAAAAATACTTACAATTAAAAAAAAATACAAAGGTAATTTCACAGTTAAACGTCTTACGTGTGTCTACATTTTTAATATTTCAGGTTCCCATTTGGGCACAAAGAGTGATTTATATCCAAGGATCCTGCTTAAAAGATACCGACCTAATAAGGGCACGAATGAACGAAGCTGAAGCATGTTTTATTCTGGCTGCTAGGAACTATGCAGACAAAACGGCAGCGGATGAACATACCATACTTAGGTAAAAACTTGTTTTTTTTTTTTCAGTGTGGTCATTTGATCATGAATTATTATTACCACTAAGTCGATTCCCGTTGTTATTTCAATTCTCAAAAAAGATACTCTTTAAATAAATCACGCTTGACTTTAGTATAATTTTACACACATTCAGTATTACAATATTCTAACTGAAGAACACAAAAATGCTGCTAACACAAAAATGCTCCAAGATAATAAATTACTAAAACTATCTTTTTGGTGAATAACCCATAGTTATGCGAAGCGCGGCACTGCAGTCGTATCCGGTTAGTACTAGTGACAAGGTTTTTTTTTATTTATCATAATCGAAAGTAAAATTTTACGATCGTTTACATTTTGTTATTTGAAAAATAACACTGATTTACTGTGACCTATCTTAGTAACACAAAAGCTATCTTAAGGCTCTTGAACAATATAGTGTTATTTTCAAATCGAAGTCAATCTTTAGGTTTGTGTAAAGATTGTACCTACATAATGCTAACCTGTTATATTGGATTTACTCTTAATTAGTCTATAGGACTGATTACCATAGTAAAAAAAATAATATTGTTGTAATAGTCTTTAACACAATAAAATATACGATTGTATTCCAGTAAGATTGATTAAAAAGAAATATTAATCATAAATCTTCACATGGTGTACCATGTGAAGATTTATGATTAATATTTCGTATAAATTACAGACATAAATATAGAAATTTTACAAAGGGTGACACAATGGGCAGCTTATCGCTATGAGTGATCTTTTAAAGACAACCTTCTCTTCTTCCAATCCATCCAGGATTGAAAAGGGAAGAAGAGACAAATACTTTAGGTCGTCTGTCAAATAGACTTCAAGAATGCAAGTGAGCCGCTTATGAAGCGGTTTCAAAAACTCTTTACGATAATTTTTTTGTTTATTATTATTATTATGTCATTTTTCCCATATACCAATTAGAGGTCCATGGATCACCGACAGTTAATTTAGATCAGTTTAATCATTGTTTGAAAACTAGATCAACGAAGCACTAAACTATATAATTTATCCTTATTTTCAGATCGTGGGCTGTAAAAGACTTTGCACCAGCAGTGCCACAATACGTGCAGATTTTTCGACCTGAAAATAAATTGCACGTTAAATTTGCTGAGTTTGTAGTTTGTGAAGATGAATTTAAGTATGCCCTTTTGGCGAATAACTGCACTTGTCCAGGAGCTTCTACACTTGTAACTCTTCTTCTTCATACCAGCCGGGGCCAGTAAGTTGAATTAAATTTTTAAAATAACGATTTAGGGTATGTTCTGGGTGTAGTTTGTTCGGAATCAAATGTTCCAACGACTTCAGGCGTTTATCTACGTGTATCCATCTTCTATAGAACTTCATATTAACTTTCCTACCATAGAAGAGCCTAACTATAGAATGGTCCCACACTTGGGTTCAAACTCAAACCATTTATTTCAATTAAACCATTAACACGCACTTTTGAATCGTCAAGGAGTCGATCAGTCAGAAATATGAAGCTGGTTGACCATTCCAAAGCGTAGTAGGTATCCATGGAGAAGAACGGTCGAGAAAATCTATGTACACTCTTTTAAATCAAACATATTTGTTAGGTATTAGAGAACTATATAGAAAGATGTGCACTTTAAAAGCGTCTACAGCAAAATAAAATACTTAATTAAAATAAGCCGAGAGAAAATATAAGAAACAGCTTAGAGATGACCAGACCCAACTGATGGCGCCCGTTCACGAACGTGAGAGAGCATAACATACTATCAACTGCCAGCAGGACACATTCAAGACAGTAAAAGAAGTACCCAGTAAATGATAGCTCTATAGTACATAGTACTCACACATGTGCGATTGAAAGTAATAAACGATAATAAGAGATATAGCAAGGATAGATTTGCGTGTCGTTTTAATCTCGCAGAATAATGAATCCATGATTAATATTGTATGGTAATATAGTCTATGTTAATCCCCCCCCCCCCCCCTCACCTTGCTGGGTCTCGTAGTTTATTTTGAACCCTGCGCGTCTGAACCGAAATTCGTTCGGACCTCCCTGCAAGGTGTCTTTTAATTCTTTATTTAAAACCGCTTGGATCAGCGCTCTGCTGCCTAGTTTCATTATGTACATGCATCATTCATTTTCTTGATTCCCTCAACTTTGTTTCCATTCATTAGAAAACATTCTAATCCACATCCAATGGCTGCTAAGGCCGCGGTCACATTTCTTTGCCTGCAATTTATTATGATGTCTCGTTTTTTCACCTGTTCTGAAACAGCAGCTGCCAGTTCAGGGTTCACTTTTGGAGGGACTATTGCTATTGGTTGTTAAAAGGGGGGTAGTCTTTTAATGAAAGAGCCTTCTCTTTTTTAAGCTCCTTTTTTAGGGTGGGTGTCCACCGATGAGCAACTTCATTGTTTACCGGAGTTCAAATTTTTGCCTCTTCCACGCTACTCATTGCTGCGAGAATATCAACATTAATGTCAATTTGTTCACTCATAGTCTCTACCTCCTGTTTTGGGAGTGGATAACTGGAGGATCGTACTCTTTACAAACGATTGTAGGGTCAAGTTTTTCAGTGATGATAAACGAATCCGCGTGTGGAGAAAACAAGGTGAACGTTTACAGAACCAAATATCCCTGGAACATTCCGTTTTGGGGGTCAAGTGTTATGGTATGGACGGGAATAAGCTTCGTAGGCAAAACAGAGCTGGTAATACTGGTTGACCACTGCCTCTTACGTTGAGCTGGTAATCCAATCTCATGTCATCCCATTTTCGCAAAGAGTGGGCGCCGGCGTTGTTTTAATGCATGACAATGCCCTCATACATACCGCCAGTGCCACACAAAGACCACTTTCTGAGGTCAATATCACAGTTTTGCCATGGCTACCTATGAGTCCCGATCTCAACCCCATCGAGCATTTATGGGATCAATTGAAAAGAAGCCTTTAGGAAAACTACAGCCATGTTTACAGTCAACAGGAGCTCGTAAACGCGCTAAAACTGTTGGGAACGAATTATGGAACAAAATGTTACCCATCTTATTGGAAGTGTACCAGATAGGCTGAGAGAGTGCATACAGAGCAGTGCCTTCACTAGCTGCTAACCAAAACATTTATCATCGAACGGTTACAGGAAATGGGTGATAGACTAAGCTTATTTTTTACTTTTTTAGTGTAAATCGATCAAAATAAACAAATTTTACCAGTGTTTTTAATATCCGTACTGTATAATTATTTGGATGCTATGTGCGTGCGACAGCCTCAGCAACCCCTCAATATTGCAAGCTGTCCCCAAAACTTAATAAAGAAAGAACAGAAGGTCGCCTCCAAATAAAAATTTGTAAGTATACGTTAGGCGTAAAATTATTGACAAGTAATTTAGTCCTAACCTTCTTACAGGGAAGGCCAGCAATCACCTGAAGAATGGCATCGACTATATGGTAAATGTTCGGGAAATGAAATTTACCATATTGTTTTAGGAGACAGTCGATTTTTTGGCGAGTATGAAGGAAAAAGTTTCACCTACGCTAGTTTTCATTCGCACAGGAAGTAAGTTCAATCTAGTTTTTATAAAGGTTGTATTACGAATGTGACAGGTATTAGTAACGTGATTTTTGTCAAGGTATGGCGTTGCTTTAGTTGGAGTGCGCCCAGCTGAGCTGCCTGAGTTCTATGAAGAAACCATTTTATTAAATCCTGGCCCTCGTCATATTATGAAAAGTAGTGATACGTGCTATTATATGAGCATTACAAAGGAAGAGAATTCTGCTTTTGTTGTGGCTGAAAAACAAACAGAACAGAAACCGACAATACCAAAAGACCAAACTGCATGTAGTCTACTTTCTAATGAGAAGAAGCCAGGTGACGCAGAGGAGGTTTCTGACCAGCAGAAGAAACCTGACGGTAGTAGCGTCGCTCAATACGACCTTCCACAAGTGATTCTCCAAGCTCCCGCGAGTTCCACACCAAAAGCATCGCCATCACGCATCAACCAAGCTAATACCGTATCATCCGCTATTTTTGCTGTCACTAGCTGTGAGTGTCACAGTTGGTAAAAAACAAAAGTAGATCGATTGCACCTCCCCTCCTTATTATTTATTGACGTGCATTCGGCCTACTTTCATTTTTGGTTTGCTTATTGCTCGTTGTCTTTATTGGCTTAAATATAACTCATACAGTTGGTGAGTGTGATTATTACGTTAAAGGCAAATAGCAACTCACTCATTTCAAAAACAAAAGTACTATGATAACGAGGCAAATAAGCAATTAAAGTAGTTTTAGTAACTTTAACACAGTACACATACAAAAAGGTGTTTACAGTTTAACTTTAACACAGTACCCATACAAAAAGGTGTTTACAGTTTAACTTTAACACAGTACACATACAAAAAGGTGTTTACAGTTTAAAAGTTATTACATTCCTTGTTATCGTGTACCTCTTCACAATCTGTATAATGCAGGGATCCACAAACCGGTCAGTGGCTTGGGTGTGCTTCATGTCAAGTAAAATCATCTCAATATATATTCAGATACAAATCATAGCCCTTGAATTGAGTTTCACCAAAATGTTTTGCATGTCTCGTTTGAATGATAACATAACATTTAGTTACATTGATTGAAGGGTATGGATTGATTTCGAGGTTGATCATGCCACATTATCACCAGATGCATCTTTGTTTATAATAAATAACGAATGTGCCCGCGGCAATCGTATTTCGACGTTTCTGTTACCGTCGCTGCTTATTCCTTTTTTCACATAAGGAAATATCTCATTAAACGGTACCAAAGAGAGCGATGTTACGTTTTATAATAATATTTAAGATTGGAATATGTGTGATCTGCCACGAATACATTGAAATGAAGGGGGTGCGTCGGTGATAAGTCAAAAATTGGCCACTTTATATTTTTCCCTGTAACTTTAATGGACACAATGCCGATATAATAATAATTTTCATTATAAGGGTGACTTGTAATTTGATGTATTCCTTCAAGAACTTGATAGATTAGGCGAAAAACCATGGGATTCGCGAAAGGCAACGATTTATGTGTTCCTGAAAATTTCAATATTTCTCCTTTCCTGTAAATCATAGGAACGTTAAATACGATCAGTATTTAAGATATAAAGATCCCAGAAGATCAAGTTCATTTTAAGAAATTTAATATTGTCACTAGTATTTTTAGCGATTTAAAAAATAAAACTCGCCATTGGCACTCGTATGAGCAGATAGCGATATTATTCCTTAAGAAAAAATAAAACGCCTCTTAAAAATCTTAAAACAGTGGTGAAAGCCTCTGTTTTAAGATTTCCTTATTAATAACAAAAAAAAGAACATATTTGTAAACAAACTAACTATATCTGTTAGGTATTATGAAGTATTATCAAACAATCATGCATCTGGTATTTTTAAATGTTATCGATGTTTTCATGTTTATTAATTTTAATTATTATTATACTAGATAATTCATATGTGCAAATTTCCATATTTGACTGTTTATAATTTTGTGGGTTTACACAAAAAAAATATTTATCACATGTATCACAGAAATGTGTTTTTATACAAATGAATGAATTTGTTACATTTTGTTTTAAAATACGATTATATATTTATAATGTTCTTTATCTACACAGCTAAGTTTGGTGAGGGCACATCGGCTTCAGATTCTAAAACCTGTTTAAAAGATTCTCCGGGTACAGACAGTGCTACCGATAGTCATCTCTTATTACCTAAGCCCGACAGCAACTTTCTAAGTCCTGACGCCTTAAATTACCGTCGCGGTAAGAAAATATAACTAGATATTTCTTGAAAATTTTTCAGCAGACACAAATTATTATGCTTAATCTGAAAATCGTTACAATTCAGGCAGCCGAAGACCATCTATTCTTCCCGTCCCTGATATGGTAACGAGCAGTTTAAACATTGCGTCTGACAATCAGGACGAAGAGGCCGAAGTAGATGAGAGTGAGGACGAATTGGAGGATGATGTTCCATGGAGGTCGCCATCGGAAAAAATCGCGTAAGAACACTAGTGTATTGATCGCTTCCAATGCATCCACATGCACGCAACATTTAAAGTTATATTAAGTTTAAAATTTTCAGTAATATAAAACAAATTATTAAGATTTTCACCCTTTTACATGTTTCGTACTTAGACCCAAAAAAAGGATTAGTTTTAATTCTTTTTTTTTTTAATTTAATGACTTTTCATTGTTTTTTTTTTTGTTTTTTAATTTATTATTTGGAACTGTTGAAGGCAGTGTATTTTATTTTTTCACTGTTTTAGCGTGTATTCACTCCTGTAGATAGCCGACCAGGATCACACAAGCTGCATGAATACCGCACAGTACGTACTCCATAGTCTCATATACATACACGTCTGCTTCGGTATTTCAATTTTTTAACTTTTATCGACTTGCTTAAATATCTTAGCGCTATTTTGTAAGCGACTTCACTATTGCAAATATAGTAAAAATGCAGATGAACGGACACACATTAAGGATATATAAAAATACTTATAAAAAATTTGCATAGTTCATTCCAGAATTTACTTGCATTGATTTGTATCGTTTTTTTTTTATTTTAACTTTATCCTAAAGAGAAATAATGATTATGGAAACTATACGACGACGAACAAATAATTTTAATGATTTTTTGTATTTTTAAATGTCTTGAAAATCTTTTTATAAAAAAATATTTAAAAATATATTTTAGTATGGATGAAAATTCAACAATATTCAACAATAATATTTCTTATATACAATACTATTGATAAGGAATTTGATAAATAGAAAAGAAATTACTTATGCGTTCTTAATCGTAGCTGTGTAGAAGTCATAATCGCAGGCAAAGTCCCGCCGGCGCCGAGGCGCAGAAGTCATAGTCCGTAAAAAAGTGCTTATGACATGGAACTTCTTCGTATATTCGTGCACGAAGTCCTCACCACACGATCGTTATGTCAAATTATAGTTATTTCCATCACAATATCTTTGGCGCGAACGGTCATCGCACGAACAAACATTTCAGCCTTCAATAAATTAAATCACATTCATTGTTGTTAGGTATAAACATGTTTTTAAGTAAGTATCTTCATGCATCAAAATTATATTTTTCAAAAGCAAAATGTTGTCTTTTCAACTGCATCATCTTATATATGAATTAGCTAACACCATATTTTACTTTCGTTATTATCTGCTGCAACCACAAGCACCACCAGCATTACGTATAACTTAATGATTCAAAAATAACTAAAATATTGTAGTAAAGTGTATTTGACGTACTTTAAAACTTTTCATATTGCAATTGTGTGCATTGTGTATCTATATAATCCCCTGAGCGTAAACCCCCAACCGCACGGCCCGTACCCCTGCCTCCAGTGATGACGTCACAACCAGCAGCTTCTCATCGCTGGCAGCCAGTGACAACGGGCACAGCGCCTGGCGAAATGATTATATGAGGTAAGTTATCATAAGAAATTACAAACTACTCGTAACAACCTTACTCTTCACTGGATCATTTTGGTGAAAGTGGCGCTGGGAATATTTTGGCAAACTGCTTTTACTAATCAGCCAGGAATTGTCAAAACGCCAATATAAACGAACGGACGCGTCATGTTCGTGTACGGGTGCAGTCAGTTGAGACTTTTCATCTCTTTACCGCTAAGAATTATCTCTAATCTTTAAAATAAATATTAATTGTTTTATGTTGTCCTCACTCTCAGAATCAACAAGAATAATACAACTAAGATATTATAATACCTTGATTTTTATATTAGGTCCTTACCTATGAAATTGCCGTTTTACTTACATAGTTTTTTTTTTTTTTATGAAAGTTTTGAATTTCCGTTACTTTGTATGTACTTTTGCCATTTTAGTGGAAGTTCGTTGATGGCTCTGCTATAGAAATCCTGGCGACGGGAATCGATGAACTTTAGAGGCGGTTTTCACAGCCTTGTTGAATTTGAAATTTTTCCCCAGTAAAAAGTTATCCAAATTCCGAATAAAAATGGAAATTAGTTTGAGCAAGGTCTGGTGAGTATGGTGGGTGACGTGGGTGACGGAGATTTTCCATTCCTAATCCAAGCTCTTCTGGTACGCGGTCGTCTCACCAGTACCTTTCGGCCCCATCGGCCATCTGTTCTGCGAGCAATATGCCCACTGCCTCTTTAAGTTTGGCAATTCTGTAGGGTATATCGGGTTACCTTGGTTCTCCTATGGATCTCTTCATTTCTGATTCGATCAGAAGTTGTGTAGTTTGAGTTTCTTTGTGACGGCAATTCCTCCTGGATCGCAAAATTCAAAGGCCGCTCTGATGGCGCCATCGTCCTGTTTTGTATGCCTCACGTCTGTGCGTTCGAGTGCTGGTGCCTCATTTTGTATTTCTTTTTACCAGATGTAGTAGCTCGCGTATGGCTGTGGGACGTTCAGGACTGATATTTTTTCTTGATATTTGCTAGCTTAAGGTAAGTAGTGCCTGGGAGGCTGATTGCCTCTATATGGTGGATTTCCTGGATCTTGAAGTCGATACGAAAGAATTGCATGCATAATTTGGTAATTATGCGAGTGGTTTTGCCCAGCACATATTTCAAGTGGCTGTTAAATCGCAGCTTATCATCTAGGATGACTCCAAGGAGTTTTATCTCGCGTTTAGTGTTAGGTTGGTTCCATTCATTTAAAGCCGCGCGATTTTCTCTTTGGTGGTAAAGGCTATCTCTTGTGTCTTAGTCGGGCCAAATATCAGTTTCACCCGTTTGCCGCATTCGCTGATGTTAACAAGAATGGTGTTGGTATGGTTGTGGAGTGGTGAGTTCCACAATTTCGGTGCTGTCTGCCGTAACTACTAGTAGGACGTCATCCAAAAAGGCTTGCACGTGGCAGTCCGATGGCAGCTGTATGCCCACGAACTTGTCCAGGGTCAGTATCCTAAAATTGGACCACACACGGTACTTTGAATTTTGCGCAACCCTTTGTTAGAATTTTGCGCACATGGCACTTCCGCGTGTTCCAACGTGGCGGTTCTGTCCTGAATATAATATTTAATTAGCCCGATAATATTCTACGGTGTTTCAATAGTTTAAGACGATGGAAAAGGGCAGATCGCCAAGCGTTATCAAACGCCGCCCTTATAAAGTGACATTACTATGGCGACCAAACAGATTAGTACCCGAACGAACCCGAACGGGTTAGGTTAGAACCGAGACCAGGCACGATGCGAGCGGTGCCGCAACAGCGACCGGCGAGCGCTTCATTCAAGTTGGTCGCGGTTACTTGGCAATTTAGTATTTTAGGACACCAAAATAGGAATTATTTGAGGTTCGACTACATGCATGCGTTTTGCCAATATGCACTGGCGATTTGATTCGCATATCAACATAGAGGGAGAGGCAGGCAATAATTAACAACATAATGTACTACAAAATTAAACATTAACACAATTAACACAACATTACCTCACTCTTTTAGGAATGGTGGTCGACTAAAGGTAGGTAACTATATTAGAGATGTTTCGATAGCACATGTCACGATAATGCTAATGATTATTTTTATTGTACAGACGCCAGCACATCAAGCTACCCGAAACTGTCAAATTTTCCCAATCAACTTTAAATCTTATGCTTTAGCGATAAAGTTGAAAATCTATTAAAGAAATTTGACAGATCGTAGTAGCTTGATGTGCTGGCGTCTGTACCTTGAAACACATTTAATATAAAGGTAACCCTTGGTGGGATATTTAAACAAATAACATTTAAAAAAGGCTATTAATAGTATTATTTAGCGATTACTTAACGCATTGACATATCTGAAAAAAATCGACACATGTCTAATCAATTCGTATTTCATACGGATTCTAGGAATTGTTTAGTCAACTTAATATTCTTTGTTCTTACAATATCACATAATTACCTTGTTTTAGTAAGAGTACCTCCGATGCAGCAATAATCTTGTTGCAGTCATTTATTTATTTTATCTATTTATCGAGCTCAAATTGGATGTGCATCGTAAGAAAGTTTGATTAATCAATCGCAACATTGATATTACGCGTTTTGAAACTACTAATGCTACAAGTCTGGCACTACCTGTAGTCCAGTATGTTATGGCAATTTCGGTGTAAAATTTTAGATTTCGGTGGGTTGGTAATTTCGGTGGCCGTCATATTTTCAAAACAACTACAGTTATTTATTTCCTACTAACATAACTAGAAAACTAATGTGTTCTAGAATAAAACAAGTTTATTTTTTTATCCGAAAACCTACAAATAAAAAATACCACCGATATTAACAAAAAATTGTGCCTGCGTGAAATGACCCGTTAACCAACAACTTAAAACCAACAGAGAGAGAAAAAGCTTCATACAAACGCGCAATGATAGAGGCACTACGACGAAGAAACATAAGCTTTGCGTCACTCACTGTGTGGCGTAGTATGTTCATACTAATTCGGACACACGAAGATTACCGAAGCTCATACCTCTTCAGTTTCACCACCTGTATTTGGGTACCCTGTTATTCAGAAAAAAAAATATACTATGATAAAAGAATAATATGTGATATTATACGAATGACATTAAATTAGTTTATTATCACATTTGCGTTTTAGCAAGAGCACGCTGCTTGACGACAGGATAGCTCCTGCTACCGCGTATTCAAATAACTTCCATGATAATGAATTGGAAAATTTTAAGTTATCAAACGGAATTCCAAATATTTAACGTTATTCACTACTTCAATATCAAGGAGAAAATACAATACAGAATGAATTCATCCATGTTTGCAGTCCGTTTCGTTCGAGCTAAACCCGCGACACATGTGACTGACGCAGCTGCACATGCTGAACGCAAGTGTAATAGCGGATCTAGAAACCTTCAAATACTTTAGCTATTAAGGATTAGTTTACTTTTGCACATGTCCCTATGCGATCCCGAGCATGATAATTTCGTGAATTTGATGTTTAATGTTATACTTTAAATACTAAATATTATAGTACTAAACACAGTCAAGTTATTCATGTTTTAATTATATTAGATGTGATATAATATATTAAGGGCGATGCGTGAAATTCAGTTTTACTAAGCAATTTCGAGGTTGTATCGCTCATCCAATAGAACAATGACGTAATTACGTTTTAGCTATTTTACAGGAGAACGTTTTAAAAGTTTGAAATTGAAAATATGATATATTTCCAATGATTATGCTAAAATATTTAATATTTTTATGTATGTTACTTTAATATCAATAATAATTTGTAATAATTTCATGAGAAAACTCAAGAAAACTCAAGAAAACAGTTTCGTAATTACGTCGTTGTTCTATTGGATGAGCGGTATGTTGATTAAAATGTGATTCGCGAGCGTATGATATATTGCTTAACAGAATTACAATCAGCAATATAACTCCTTAACTTAAATTGGCTTCAAATAAAAAAATAAAAGATTTTGATTACCTTCAGTTGTACAAAAACACGAGAAAGATTGTTTTAGATGAACTCTGGCACCCAGAGTAAGATTTAACTTGTGTTTAGGGTGCCACCGTCCTCGCCTATAATTTGAACATAATTATGTTAGTAGTTGTAAGATAACTACCTAAATATACAACATTATTTTTAGTATACTGCAAACTTGAATATAGTTTGTTCAGAATAAGTAACTGAATCGATTCCAATAATTTTTACACCACACAAGTTGAACACCGAACGACACTAAGTTCATATCCGCAATCATATTCGCACAACACAGGTCACAGCCGGTCGGCCGGCGGCGCGTGTTAAGTGGTAACCATCTTTTTGTACAATTAGGTAACATAACAAGCTTATAACTTCGTTATATTTCATGATACAGTTTTGAAATTTTGTACATAGATTCTTTACATAAAAATACTAGACACGTGTTATGGGTTTGCCATATACTAAAAATAATGTTGTATATAATAAATGTCATAATTTCATGAAATACTCATTTAATAGGGTAATATGAAGTTAGAGAAATGATTGTATTGATGATTTTTATGACTATAATTCTATAAATAAATATTTGCTGCGGCCGCGAATCAAATTTTGATCAACATACAACCTGATACTAACCTGCAAATTGCAAAAAAACGTAAGAAAATTTGGATTTCGCGGGCGATCCTGACGCCTTAATTTCGCGGGCGAACCTGACGCCTTAACTTTTTCTTGTAAGTATGCTAGGAATTTCAGTAACACTTTTGGTCTCTTTCAATATTAAAAATATTTTTATTAAAAGCTTTGCTTTGCCTAATTTTATGACGGAAATTAATTATTATGTTTAAAATATATGTTAATACATCGACAAATAACGACAATGAAATGAGAAATTTCAGGATCGTGAAAGGATTCCCACCGGTGTCACCATTCATTGGAGTGAGTCCAACTCTCTGTTATTTACTAAAAGAAAAGAAGCCGCTATGCTGCTTGCAGTTGGCACAAGTTTGCGAACATTGTGCTTATAGAAACGCTAAAGAATACCAATGGCAAAACAAAACGATAATCCTCGCTGCGGATTATGCATCGAATGGAATATATAATTTTATCATACCTCTGAGAGCCCATTTTAGATCGAAGACCTCGCTGAACCCTATCATTCTACTTTTGGAACGTAGACCAGACATAGCATTTTTAGATGCAATATCATACTTTCCTTTAGTGTACTGGATGCTAGGTAGCATCGATTGGTAAGTACCCAGTGCGAATTCACCAATTTATCTAGTTGTCATAGGAATAATATTGAAATAATAATTTACTTTTCATTTCAGCTTAGACGACCTGTTGCGTGCTGGAATTACGCTGGCTGAAAATGTGGTTGTCGTTAACAAAGAATTATCTAATTCGGCTGAAGAAGACAGTTTGGCAGATTGCAATACAATAGTCGCTGTACAAACTATGTTCAAGTAATGGTTTTTAATAATTAAACGGCGCTGTGCCATGGCGAATTAAGATTTTTAAAGACTTTCTGTATTTAGTGAACTAAAATCACTAGTTATACATAGTCCAATTTTTGCGCAGCGAACATAAACACTGACTGTAATGGTACTTACACGGTGCGTAAGTCACTGGACCCGCACCTTAACGCCCTTGTTTACACGACGCATGTAACCTGCGCAAAAGTGCCTCAACATACGCACGATACCCGCGCCGTGTAGAGGTACCATTCGTTTTATACACGTGCGTATTTAGTATCAATCAAAAATATGTTTTTGTTTTCAGGTTTTTTCCATCAATTAAGTCAATAACAGAGCTATCACAATCGTCAAATATGCGATTCATGCAATTTCGCGCTCATGACAAGTATGCCTTACACCTCTCAAAAATGGAAAAGGTATCTATTATTTCAAATTACAATTTTTGATTTTAAAAAAAAGTCAATTTTTTATGAAACAGTCTCTGCTTCCATTATACTTTTGTTTTTTTATATTTTTTTTAGCGGGAGAAGGAACGTGGCTCACACATTTCTTACATGTTTCGTCTACCGTTCGCTGCGGGGTCTGTATTCTCAGCGTCAATGCTTGACACATTACTTTATCAAGCATTTGTTAAGGATTATGTCATTACCTTTGTGCGACTATTACTGGGTGTTGATCAAGCTCCAGGATCAGGATTTCTCACATCAGTAAGTTTATAAGTATTCTTACGTACCGATTTGGCTGTGCTCCATATTTCTAAATTCTTGCGAATTTTCTGTTGAAGTACAAGTGATAACATTTGATGACATTGTTTCATGCGTAGTCTTTTTATAAGCGAAATATTGCGAATGATTATAGCTATTTTAATGAAGCTGTGATTTTAATCAAACATAAACAGGCTTTTTATATTCAAATTGGACTTCTAACAGATGAAAATCTCAAAAGAAGATATGTGGATACGAACATACGGTCGATTGTACCAAAAGCTATGTTCAACTACATGCGAAATTCCGATCGGAATTTATCGCACACAGGATACGACATTAGCCGATGCATCTCACCACGTGAGTATGTCGCCAAGGACGCCATCAAAGTGGTTTTGGTCACGCCTCGCGAGAATGCGACCATCGCGTGCCTCGGTGAGTTGGTTAACTCCCTACTCTCAAATATTTATCTCCTTAAATACAGTCCTTTACTGCAGTTTACGCCTGAACGCTATTGATCCATCACACACCATTTAAAAACTTCTAAATTCCAAATTAAAATAGTAGATCACAAAGTTGCATCTCAGTAGTCCGAGTCTTTGGACTGTATTTCGGGTACATTTTTTTTTTCAATCTTATTTTTCTTTTCTCGCGTCAACGCTACACTTTTTTCATTACTGTAACCTATCTACATACATTCTGAGCCTTACACTTGTGGAGTGTCTGTAATTAGTACCTAGCAATTTTTATATAACTTTCTACCTCTCACGCGATACTGTCTTATGGACTACACGTGCTTCAATTTTATGATTTATACGCAAACTGCTACGGCCGGATGGGTTAGGTATTGCTGAAGTGTCAAATGTTAAGAAGCTAACCTGAAAGGTATTAGCTGACCTGAACCATTATAAAATAACGCATTGAACTCGATGATCGCAATCCCGCCTATGTGTTATATTTGTAGTTTGTGTTTTGCATGATAATATAGAAACCTAGAATCTTACGACATGAATTTATAATGAAAATTAGCTGGATTATAACATGAGTTAATATAAATTTATAAAATAGTATTCTATGGAAACAAAAGGGTGATCGTTGCATGTGCAAATCTGAAGTCACCTATGCTATCAGATTTAAATACATCACACTTTTCCATAGCAAAGACAGAGGACCAAAGAACACTACGTAGCGCAACTGCTTTAGCTTTATGCATGCTTATAGCAAGAAAGAGTAGAAAATCATAAAAAAAATACTCATCTGTCATGATTTAAACGATAGATAGTTCAGGACACTGAACTAAGACCAATTACAATGTTCAGTACCCTGATAAATAAAACGTTATCAATTGTTTTATCTTCCAAGATCCTACAGGACTTAAAAAATATAAAAAGTTTAATTTAATTCTCGAAACAACCAATTTGTTGCCGATGTTTTGTAAAGTTAGGAAAAGTATTGGAAAACTGTGACACGATAGTTGCAGCAGGAGGAAGGCGAAGGCGGAGGACTTTCGACTTGCGGGCGCCGGGAGGCGGCTGGCTGCCTCAGTGGCTGCTATGGAGAACGCACGCCGGCGGTAAGGTCACTACCAGGGACCTTTTAAAATAATTATGGTGGGCCGGTCGATAGTTCAGCGATGCTTAAAATCCGATGGTCCTTACGTAACATTGTGGTTAAGGTTATAACGACATATTTAAGTAGATTATTGTTTTTTTTTTAGTATGTATGAAGAAAGCTATCTATTGCTGCAGATGGATTTATTTTCGGAACCAATGTAATTTTTACCTACTGCGTCAAGAATTACTTTGTTTACTTTTAAAGTTTTTTTTTTTTCAAAATTGTTGATAATAAGTTTGTAAAGTATCCTGATAATTGGGCGTTCATCATCTTCTTTTATTAGGTCCCTAAATGACCTATGAAATTTCCGTTTTACATTCGACTCCGGGTGGCCATGGGCACATAGTTGAGATCAAAATTTCCAAAACGGAAGCGATGAGTCCAAAAAAGGCACCGTGCGTTCCCTTGCTTTACCTTGACCATACACGTCGTTAATGTTGCGTGTTGTCTGTGCTGCCACGACGGAACTCGTATTCGAAAATAGCGCGCAATTTCAATTTTTCCATGGATACAGAAATAGCGAAGCCAAAGAAAAATCAAACTGCGGGAAAACAAATGAACAACTGATTTAAAAAAATGCCATATTAAGAGTATATTATAACACTAGCGACCCGCCCCGGCTTCGCACGGGTGCAATGCTGATCAATACATAGTATAAAACTAAGTCGCTTGCCGCTGTCTGTCTGTCCCTATGTATGCTTAGATCTTTAAAACAACGAAACGGATTTTGATGCGGTTTTTTTTAATAGATAGAGTGATTCAAGAGGAAGGTAAATAATTGCATAATATAGTAGAGAAACACATTTTAGAGCCATTATTTCTCGTAAAAAGTATAGGATAAAAAATGTTTTTTGTGGGTTATCCCTTAGAGATAGACATATACCATCGCGGACTTTTTTGTAGACCTTTTTAAGGTGTACAATACTATAGTACATTATTTTGATCTATCTCGTAGGGTTCAGCCAGCGTTTGCAATGTAAGCGCAAAAAAATATGTTTATTTACGACATCACATTAGAAACCTCTAAAATTATCAGTGTTTCTCTACTATATTATGCATGTATTATACATATAAACCTTCCTCTTGAATCACTCTATCTATTAAAAAAACGCATCAAAATCTGTTGCGTAGTTTTAAAGATCTAAGCATATATAGGGACAGACAGACAGAGAAGCGACTTTGTTTTAAACTATGTAGTGATAAATTTGAATTTGGAATTCTAAATATACTGAAAGATATCGATCTTCACACCAGTACCAAAAATGGCGATTTCATAGGTAACGACCTAATCTTCTTAGCGTGTCGATGGTAAAAATAGAACTAAAAATAAATATAGTTTTTTTTTTTCCAAAATTCAGCAAGGATACGCTATGTTCTTGGACTACGGATAGAACTACAGTTGGGAGGCGAAATTTTTCGTACCACTGAGTGCCGCAAGTCCGCGCATGTTTACGGCGTTGCATTGATCAAGTTGGGTAGTCTAGCCAACGAGTGCTGCGCCTTGCCGTCGGACCTATTTCACCAGTGGTGCAAATCAGACGTTGTATAGTATATCCTACGTACCACTGTCAACCGGAATTTGAAGACGATATGCTGAATCTCCCAATCTCTCCATTACTTTTAGTCTGGTCTTCCTCATCGTAATCGGCGACGCTGGGATATACATTAAAAATTACATAACTTACTTGGACGTAAACGTAAGTTCAGCTATGATGTCATCCTCTTGGTCAGAGTTCTACAGCTCTTCAGGTCCATAATGATTATTCGTAAATACTTTGAGGTTCTTAGGAGCGAACGTTCTCGTCGATATTCAATATACTTGTGCAAAACGTTTAAAAAAAAATGACATCAGGCGTAAACAACGAGTAAAAAGACAAATTTTGTTTTACTTAACTTCACCCCGGTTATTTTTTTTTTTTTATGAAGTAAGAGCACGCCTTTTGTAAGAGCATAGAGCATTGAACTAAAGCTTCTTATTATTATTAATGTAATACCAAAAACACAATATCTGAGGTTCCCTCGTCACAATCATATTTAATTCACCCCGAAATAATGTTTCTTTAAATTTTTAGAATAATGGAAAATTCTAATTTTATCGGTCGTTACCAGATTCGAAATATTAAAAAGGGTATGTCCCTTTTCACGGCAGTTTTACAAATAATATTATAGTTATTATTATGTGAAAGGACTCTGTTTGGAATTGTTTTTTTTGAATTGTATGTCTAATTATACATGTTCATCGATTGAAATTATGTTGTTTTGTAGTCAAGACGGCTAGTCACTGAAATGTGAAATGAAAATATGGGCACTATTCTAAATTATTCGGGTGGGATGAACACGGACCTGAGTTTCTTTATCCTTAACCGATCCGG
The DNA here is from genome assembly GCA_949629135.1 of Eremobia ochroleuca. Classification (NCBI taxonomy): domain Eukaryota; kingdom Metazoa; phylum Arthropoda; class Insecta; order Lepidoptera; family Noctuidae; genus Eremobia; species Eremobia ochroleuca. The sequence goes on along the minus strand of OX451384.1, from coordinate 20,262,040 downwards.
TTTCTTCAAATTTTCTTGTTTGTTTTGCTGCACTTTGCTGATCAAATATTGTACGCGCTTTACCGTGTTGTCTCCGCACGATTCTCACCATATTTATAGTGATATTTTACAATGTTATCTTGTTTTCCCGTCTTGTCTTTCCATAAATAACTATCACAAATAACAACAGATTACAAATACTTATTTATCGAAGTTTTATTCCCGACAGTTAGAAGACTATAATATATTCAAATTACTCTAGTTTCGAAAGTCGTTGGCTTTAGTTTTGGTTTTCGACTGACTTTCGAAGCTTTTTAATTTGTACTTGAGTCTGTTGTTTTAAGAAGTTTTATTTTTTTTATTTTTCGCTTTTCCATGCGCATTATAATAATACCATGTTAGACAGCTAATGAAACAAGGAAGTTTTTCCTCAAAAAGTGTGAAATGACACATTTATTTTGAAAAATCTGCTTCGAAAAGAAGGGTGTTTCAAGAAATAATCATTAAATTTTACAATGCTTTTTTCCAAATAAGCATTATTTGACGAATCGATTTTTGTAGGATTCATAGACTGTTTTTGGTCGAGAGGTGGATAATTTCCAAAAAACTTTAACGGTTGGATAATTCCGAAAAAAACCGGTTCGCTTTATTTTCCAAACATTCATATGATTATGAGATAATGTTAGAAGTTGAATTGGGCTAGCAACAGTTTTTTTGTTGTCATGTCGTTTTTGGGAATCGTTATCTACATATACATATAGTTGAGTCGCCTTCGTTCACTCCATTTCCTACTAGCATATGTAGGTATAGCCACTTAGAATAATAGTATCAGTGCGATGTCCAAACAAATGCTACCTCCATGTAGTTGGAGTACAATTATAGTAGGTACCTATGTAGAAATGAAGTAGGTATGCGCTAAATCGATTTTATCCGTAATATTATCGCATTATCCGCGTATCGTTTCACTCATAAAGCCTACAAATCAATAAAGCAGATCATGCATGATTGTATTTACGCACAGGTACCAACAATAATTTGTATGTTAGTGTAAATTAAAATGAATGAAATTTCTTAATTAACTTTCATAGTGTATAAAATTCTACTCATGTCATAATTATTATTGTTGATGACCATAATTATGTGCCACTAATAGGACCTTGCATAAACGGTATAACGTTTTAATAACTTGTAACATTCACAGTATTCTACAAGCCTGGCGGATGAAGCCCGAGACAACCATGCTCAACAAATTGAAAGAGCTGAAATAGCAAATCTAGTACGATCTAGAATGGAATCGTTAAACCTCACCGGAATTGACTATGATGATGTGAGCGAGAAAAGAAACAGCCTGTCCTATGTTATAATAAATCCTAGCTGTGACCTAAACTTGCAAGAAGGCGATATAATGTAAGCATACGAAAGTTCGTTCGGCCATTTATTAGGTTAAACTGATGCAAAATAATGTCTTATAATATATTCATTACATTTCAGATACTTAGTTCGACCTTCACCATTTTCGGCGCAAAAAACGTTTGAACGTCATAACAGTCGCCGTAAATCAAACATAAGTTTCTGTTCACAAGCGTTAATTCAAGCTCAGGGAGTTTCGAGCAGGAGGGGATCCACCATCGGTGCAAGTTTCGCTTCACCTCGTGCGCCTCCCCTCTCCACTACTAAAGCTAACTCCTTATCACTGCCCGATAGTCCTACTATCATAACAGATTTCAGAGGCAGGTCAAATTCACTTCGGGTTGTCGACGATATATTATTGAGACGATCTAATTCTCTACGTCAAGGACTAAGCGGTGTTGGATCTCGTCGCCGCAAGAGCAGTCTCGAAGAAATTGGTATATCTCATTTCAATTCATTACTACAACATCAGCAACAACAGCAACAGCAGAATGCTTTTAAAATTGCTTTGAATGGCAGTATTGGTTTGGAAGTAACCCCGCCGGAAGAACATCCGTTGGAACGTCTGCCTGGACCGAGCATACCACACGGCGCATACCAAGAAGTCGCGGTTGCTTTGCCATCTTCATCCTTAGGTCCCACGCTCCCAACTGTCACCTCATCTCCAGATCCCCAACATTTACAAGGGACTATTGTATGATACCACCTTATGTGGGGACGACGACTGAGTTCCGTAATTAGAAACAAGTGGACGTAGAAATTAGTCCGGTAAAAATATAATCGAGCTATTTCTCCTGTAGTTACCGGCAATATAATGTTTACTTGAACGCGGAACTTAACTCATCTCGTAGCGTCTCTACCTTCCACGTAGTGTCACCTATGTACACGTTTAAGTACAGATTTAGTGATTTAGATTGGTGGTTAAAGAGCTGTGTAATGTAAGCGGGATCAATTAGTTACTAGGTAATGGGGATTTATAAGTCAGCACATCGCTGTCGGTGTATATCAGAATTTTACGTGATTTTATTTCAAATTGTAAATTAATCGTAAATAAACTTTACAAAATTATTGTAAATATATTTACATAGAACGAACTATTTAACTTAAAAAGTAATTATTCACTTAGGACTCATTTTTCTAGATTTACTGACCAAAATTAAATAAACTTGAATTTGAAAGTAGATTCCGACTTTATCTATGCAGATTTAGATTTACCTAACACTAGATTTCAAACGTCACCTAACTAGTTCAGATAATATAATAAAGAACATGTATGTATTCACACAGAAATTGTTTTTTCATTTACAGCCCTTGTGATTTGACCTTTAAAAAATCATATCACACGTATAAGCTTTGCACGGGATCGGGATCAGCTCACCTTATCGGCACGTCGTCAAATCAAAGTAAGCACGCAACCAGATCGGCCTCGACTTCTGTCGCTTCACTGTGATATCACTCCGCTCACGTGACCCCGTACAGTGTGTTATACGTGTGAATTGTCCTTTACAGTCAACTGCCTCGTCTCAACATAAGCTGCTAGCTGCTGCGTAAGTATGTTGGGTTATGAGAAATGCTACCCGCTAGATACTACAACTAGCCGCCTTGCTAGACTATTGTTGAATATTATAGGTTTAGAATTGATAACGAATCTAAAATACAGAATACTGGTATTCAGCTGCATCCGGTTAGACTGGAAGCCGACCCCAACATAGTTGGGAAAAGGCTAGGCAGATGATGAATTCATAACGAATCTCAAGTATAGTAGTCTTCTATGACGGTGTATTGGTTCAGGACGCGTATTGTGGTCTTCCGTATTTTGTATATTCATATTTTTTATAATTACGCCATCAGACGTTGCCAGAGCGGTCCACCCGTTACGAATTCGAAATCACCGGAACCGGACGGACTGCACAACTTTTGGTTGAAATGGCTAATTAGTTCACTTTATAAGTTGTTGACAAAAGCTGGGCGATATTGTTACGTTTATACTTGAATTAGAAAGTAAATAGAACATGTCTCAAAATGAATACCAATCTCGATATGTCGTATAAAATGCGTGAATTTTCATTTCATTATTACTGGGATTAATTCAAAGAATAGATTAGTGAGGGAAACGGCTGACGCTGGATTCTTTTATTGAGGAAATAGTATAAATGACAAAATGGCATGTTTCTCATATGGAGGGGTTATAGAAGATTGGGAGATATATGACAATCCTTGGATGCAACATGCTATACATTATCCTCGAATGTTTTTATTTGAACGCTGTGAAAGGAAGAGATTTTTTAATTAATACGGGTATCTGTATGGCCGCATTCGACCCACACCATTACGAGAAGTTACCATCTTAATCATATAATTAAGTGCTGATTATTTGAATAAGAACTGAGTTGATTTAATTATGAAAAATAAGAACTGATGAAATGATTGGTAGATAGGTAGCCCATTTTCAAGTGTGGAATTGCGGGTTCTTGGATCTGATCCAGGAACCCCAATTCTACACTACTTATGTCATAGGCAAAGTATCCTTTCAACTTGCTACAATCATTTACGATGTCATCATCATCTGCCTAGCCTTTTTCCCAACTATGTTGGGGTCGGCTTCCAGTCTAACCGGATGCAGCTGACTACCAGTATTTTACATGGAGCGACTGCCTATCTGACCTCCACAACCCAGTTACTGGATAATACGATACCCCTTGGTAATACTGGTTGTCAGACTTTCGGGCTTCTGACTACCCGTAACGACTGTCAAAGATCTACGAATGACAGCCGGGACCAACGGCTTAACGTGCTTTCCGAGGCACGGAGGGGTCTCGGTATGTAAGTAATCATTTACGATGTAATAGTCGAAAATTATGCCGGACACGTTCTTGTCGTACGCACTGTTATTAACTATTGTCTTTTTTCTTAGAAGTGGACGAAGACGATTTATAAGATGATTTATTAAATATACATATATGTTGAAATGCAGCCCTAGTGAAGGATGTCATTCAATACTAATCGAAAATCACTTAAAAGGTTATAAAAAAAGACTATTATTTTCAGAAACACAAAGTGCTATCGCAAATAAAATCACATTCCAGCCGTGCGATTCTGTAACTATCTCACCGTGAAAGCTTGGGTTGAAGTGAGCGTGGAATGAGCTGTCATTCACTACACTAGGGACTAACACTATTAAGTGCTTACTTCACTTATGATTTACGGTGAGATTTTTACAGAATCGACCGGCAGTTACACATTCGTTTCACTTAGATAAGCAACTGAATCGTCATTATTCATTACGATGCATGGCAGCTAGTTTAATTTAATGGGTTTTCGCAATCAGAATCAATACACATCACAAAACAAAAAATTGCTGTTGAAAATGTATTGTCACATCTGTCTTGTATTTTTACTTCAATATTTTTATATAGTAGGTATCAAAGGACATCAATCAAGTGTCGAAGATTTTATACCCAAGAATGAGAGTGATGGGCAGAAAAAAAAAGTTTTTTTTTTTTTATGTGAAACATAACAACATACAACATCTTGAGCATTTTTTACTATAACAACTAAAGTCTACAGTTAAACGCCTGGCTGCTACTTGGGATTGAAAGTAACAAGGATCATATTTTTGCCAGCAATATTTTGGACATTCTCTGTTTTTTTTTTTTTCGATGATTCGCTGGTTTTCGCCTTCGCTCCGTGGTAAAAATGGACATGATCGTGAGGTGTACATACCTAATAAGTAATAAATACAATATTAAGATCATATTTTTGGTAGTTTCTAACCCAATAGCAGCCAAATATTGTAATAGTTAAAATATGTTCGGGATTTTATATTAATTGTTGGTATTTTTTAAATGTTAAGCTCAACACTTGTTATCATAATATGATTTTTGGCATTTTCAATCTCAAATAGCAGTCAGGGGGTTGACTGCAGACGTTTGCTGTAATAGTAAAAATGCTCAAAGTGTTATTTCCCATAGGAAAACAATACTTTTCTTTTCTGGTACTTAAATTTTTGGGTACGAATTGAATGATGGATATTCTTTAAAATCTTTTCCTTAATTAAAAATATATATATATTAATTCCATTGTAGATGCCTGCACATGTTGGCCAAATTAGTGTTCTCGATGGAATGGCACTACGAGTAAGTTTTGTGCAAAAATTTAGTAGTTAGTCTAGTACATTGATTCCCAAAATAGTCCAGGTAGACCCCCACGGGTCCACGGGAGACTTGACAGTTATCGACGTTAGATCTAATTTTCACATTTTTGTCGAATTTAGGGAATATGGTAAAAATGTGGCTGCAAGGGGTACGTCGAAACCGGGAAAATTTTTAGGTGGTCTATAAGAAAAAAAAGTTTGGTAACCTCTGGTCTAGTAGCTAGATAATTATTAATCATCGTAGTATGATCTCATCGTTGGATACGTGAGGAGGTGTTGAATATGGGTGAGTACTAACACATTCACACATAGGTACCTGGTCTAGCCATAAATTCTGTCCCTCATAAAATGGTCTCTAAATATTTTTTTAAAAGAAAATATATTACGAATATAATTAAATACATTCTATATTGCCCAAAAGTTAAAATCATTCCAAGTGCCCTGCCTTTGCCTTGACACACTTCTTCAATCTATCCAGCCATTCGTCTATCGCCGCACGCACTGTTTCTATAGGCATCAATGCTGCTGCTTCCACCAAATCACGCTTTGATAACTCAATATTCAGTCGAGGCTTCGAGCAGACTTTCTCCTCTAAAACTTCCCATAGTCGGTAGTCCAATGGGTTGAGGTCAGGACTTCCAGAGGGCTAATCTTCGAAGGCAATCGAATCGGGTAAATTGTCCTTCACCTTTTTTTTACTGTCGCGCTTTGTGTTCCGGTGCCAAGTCTTGTTGAAATATCCAATGCTTATTGGAAAATAGAGTTTGGGTCAATGGCTTGACTACAGCAGTGCTATTCTGTAAATATCTCACCGTGAGAACTTAGGTGAAGTGAGCGGGAAGTGAGCTCTGTCATTTCCTAATGGTAGGGATTGACACTTAAGTGCTCACTTCACTTATGATTTCACGGTGAAATTTTTACAGAATCGACCGGCAGGTTCCAAAATATCAGCCTGGTAGTTAGCTCCTTTGGTTTTCACTCCTTGTTGACAAAAATGAAGCTTAGTGACTCCCTCGTAAGACACGCCCCATCACACCATGACTAAGGGTTTATGACCGGGACAGTATTTATGGCCAGACTAGGTACTCAGCAACTCAAAAACGCCCGTGAAAAAAGAGCGGCCTGTGACTTCAATTCTATTATCGAAGCTTTTCAAAAATCCGCTTTAAATCGTTTAAACACAATGAAATCGAACTAACCGTTTACGAGAGCTCAGACCACAGATAGACAGTCATTTTTTGACAGATATACCACCATAAATAACAAAGTTGCCACATTAATTTCAGCAGTGCTATTCTGTAATAATTTCACCGTGAGAACTTAGGTGAAGTGAGCGGGAAGTGAGCTGTCATTCGCTAGGGATTAACACTATTAAGTGCTCACTTCACTTATGATTTCACGGTACGATTTTTACAGAATCGACCGGCAGGAAATGAGCTAAGGTAGCCCGCAAAAGTAAAACGTAATTTGACATTTTCTGGTCAGTATCAGATTCTCTGTTAATCAAAATATGATTTCCAACCACCAATAAAAAATATGATTGACAACCAACAATAAAAAATATGATTGACAACCGTAACAAATACGTTTTTACAGAATTATAATAATTAGAATCATCAATACAACTTTGCAAGTTCAAATTACCCTATTTAATGAAATGTCACGAAATCATGATATAATTCTAACATAGGGAGTTGTATTGCTGTGTATAGACGCCGGACATCAAGCTACTACAATCTGTCCTGTTTATGTAATATATTTTCAACTTTATCGCTAAAGTGTAAGGTTCAAAGTGTATTGGGTCTGACAGTTTCGGGTAGCTTGATGTGCTGGCGTCTGTATCTGCTTATTAGCGCCTTAGTCCTTGCTGCGGATAAATATCTCTGCCAAGTCGAAGCTAAGGGCCACTATTTTTTTTTGAAGTGAAAACTTCTTTAGCGGCGTTGTACACTTTTTTTGTAATGGGTAAAATATGTTAAACTCGCGTCAGGACACGTGACCTGATCGAAAATTCGTAAGACGGATGGAGAGTAGACAGCCGGCGCGGCGTAGGAGAGGAAGTATCCCCCTCTCTTTCTACGGCGCGGTTGTCATGTTTGTGTATGATAGCGCAATAAATAAATATTGTATTCTGCCACATAAATGATAGTACTTTTATACTGATAATTAAAGCAATTCGTGCAAAATTATTCCCTAACCACTCCAAAATATCAAAAATGCACAACGTTAATATTCAAGTTTTCACTTCTGCCGGCACTCCCAGAGTGCAACCCGTCGTTTTTTTTTTTTTTTTTAATAAACCATAATTATAATACTAAACTCGTTAATATTTCAGCAATCCGTCATCAACTGTACGGCAAAGGTATCTCTATTTCCATAATTTAGAAATAGCTTTTACAAGCCGAAAGACTATTCACTAATACGATTTCTCCTGTTCTAGTGCAAAGGATCGGACTGCCGTTCAAATGTAAGATTTTAATCAAGCAATTTGTCAATTTTATTCTGAATAAAGGAGAATAGGCAAAATTGTATGGAAGCTGGTCTAAGCACCAATATCAACCAACATATGACATTAGATAGGTGTTTTATTATTATAAACTAGCTTTTGCCCGCGACTTCGTCCGCGTAAAATTTCTTGTTTATTTATTTAAACTTTTCGCACAAAACGTAGGTACAAAGGCGGACTTAATGCCTTAGGCATTCTCTACCAGTCACCCAAGGGTGGTGAAGAGATTAGATGGCAGGTGCTTTGGTTGACACGACAATGATAAAAATAAAAAACTAGACAAATACGTAAATAGTTTATAAACACATACATACGATTTACTATACTAAACTTGTTCCCCAAACCCACCCCGTCACCTCACATCGCCTGAACGCACTATTACTTCGTTTTCGCTAACGTCGTTCGTTCTTTCGCGTGATGTTTTTAGCGTGATGTTAAATAGCCTATAGCCTTCCTCAAGGATTGGGCTACCATCATCTGCCTAGCCTTTTCCTAAGTATGTTGGGGTCGGCTTCCAGTCTAACCGGATGCAGCTGACTACCAGTATTTTACATGGAGCGACTGCCTATCTGACCTCCACAACCCAGTTACTGGGTAATACGATACCCCTAGGTAAGACTGATTGTCAGACTTTCGGGCTTCTGACTACCCGTAACGACTGTCAAAGATCTACGAATGACAGCCGGGACCAACGGCTTAACGTGCTTTCCGAGGCACGCAGGGGTCTCGGTATGTAAAGATAGTCACTCATCTGCAGACCAACCGCGGCAAGCGTAGCTTAACCTGATCGATCGACCTGTGCGGCTGTTATTATTTAGCCACGGGCCCCTCTTAAGGATTGGGCTACCAAATGCAAAAAAAAAAACACACATCCGACGGGTAGTTTCAGATATTAGCGCGTTCAAACAAACAAACTCTTCCGCTTTATTATTAGTTTAGATGCAGATAGATAAATAACTACTACGGCGGCTATTTCAAATCACTGCAGTGTGAAAAAGTTATGGCCATGTTTCGGAGAACTGACCACCCGGTTCTGTAAAAATCTCACCGTGAAATCATAAGTGAAGTGAGCACTTATAGTGTAAACCCCTAGCGAATGACAGCTCACTCCACGCTCACTGCACCCAAGCTTTCACGGTGAGACAGGTACAGAATCGCACGGCTGGACGCTATACTGGATGCTTTTTTTACAGGCTCCAAATTTTTACAGGGTGTTCTACTCATGAATATGAACAAATGAACAACTTTAGTATAACGGAACCCTTCCCACAAGCTATCACCCTTGCCTCCCAATTACCTACATCAACTTCAGGTGGGGGAGTTGTTATCAGGAATAGGATTAACTTATCAGTCTTAATATATGTGAAGCACTCAATAGTCGAATCCTAAAGGAACATTCTTTGCGGAAGGCTTTCTTAGAGGAGGCTGCGGTGATGAGTAGTTCTGAGTCTGTGGACTCTGGTACTTGGTGGACCCGTCGAGGTCTCATCAGGTGCTGCATCCCTGGTCTCACTATGTTGTGTGGGAGGAACCTATTTGTGATTCAAACTGTGAGCATGTCTTTACTCGTTTCACGTGACCATTTAACTATTGAGTTGACACAAAAGTAATGAGACACTACAAAACTCTATACATTTATTTTTTCAAAATAACGCCTGTGACACTGGTTTATCTCCTCTGTGAATAATCTATTATTTTATATCTTTTTATTAGATTTGAAATACTTACATATGAATTACATATTTCAATATTTTCATTCTCCTTTTTTTTTGCCCTACAGTGCACGGGTATGATGTCATCGGCATCGGTAAGAATAATCCCAGAGTTTATTATTAAAAATATACAAACATTTAATTGACTGCGTCGCAGGGGTAAACATAGGTAAACCAAAGATATTTGTGTGTCTGCTATCTAGGGCCAATCGCATAACCCTTGCCTATACGTTCATAAACATAAAGGTACTGGTACGTGCCTACGTCGACACATTAGAGAAAACGTGGGGTTCGGTACCACGCCATATGCTTTAAACGCTGTCTGTAACTCGTGATGGCTAATACCAGTGTATAGTAGGCATGTGCGGCGAGCGTGTAATGAATGCTCGCAATGAAAAGGAACACTGCCACGTGAACGTTTCGCGCTTGAAAATATAATAAAACAATAACGAATGAACAGCCGGTCGATTCTGTAAAAATCTCACCGTGAAATTATAAGTGAAGTGAGCACTTAATAGTGTTAATCCCTAGTGAATGACAGCTCACTCGACGCTCACTTCACCCAAGCTTTCACGGTGAGATGGTTACAGAATCGCACGGCAGGAATTTAATTATTTTATTTTATTATTCATTTCAGGCTGTAGGTTTCAATGCGACTGCACTAGTAAGTACAAAAATAAATAAAGTAACGATCAAATGCATCGAATCTAGTAATGATGTTTCTGGAATTGTTGCGGACATCAGCCCGTATAACCTATTATCTACCTATAGGAGGAGGTAAAAGCCTCATCGGCACAGACACACCTTTGAGCACGCCGATTCATCTAAAATCACTTAGTCTCACAACATAGACTCATAATAATGGAGGTAAAAGTCAGTGTCTCGTCCAATAGGTACAAGGAGGCCCCCACTCAAAATCAGATGGCGAAATATAGAAAAAAAAATTGCTTTTACTGTGGAAGACTCAAAAGTATTATATTATATCATAATTAATATTTTAAGTATTAAATTATTTAGGTAGACCAAACTACTTTTAATTTTTGCTTTTACTAATCAATATTTTTATACTTACGAATGTGTTGAAATATTTTTATGTTTTTGTACACATCATATCATGTAGTTTTAGCTACCATCCCGCATTTTTTCTAGCTCTCGGGAATATGTTCTAGTTTTAATTGAACACTCAGCGAAAATGCATAATTGCATCGAATGCAATTCGCTCGTTCACCAAAATGTGTGCCAGATCGCGTCCAGACCTTGTCAGAGACACCATGTACTCAAAACCATTAATTACCATTTTACCAATAAGTTGGTTATATGGTCTACCATTTTTACCATTCTTTATAACTAAGTGTTATAGTGACTCAATATAGCTATTTCCCTTTTGATTCTAGACATTAATTCTACACACATTATCATATTCTATTTTATTCTTTTACCATATATACCATATCCTATCAATACGAGAAAGGTGTGTTAGGTCACCATAGCGCCGAGCATTACTTTCTACGGGATGTATGGTGTTACACGAATGGATAGAATAAGAAATGAGTTCGTAACTTTTCAGTTACCGGTGCCATTTTCCGACTTCCACGTCTGAAAATGGCACCGGTAACTGAAAAGTGTGGAAAACGGTTCTCATGGGATACGGAGGAATGAGGAAAATTTATATTTTCATAGAAATTACGCGACAATATTTGGTAACATTCCAGCGACAATCAATAACCGACTTTCGAGACTACCAAATATCGTTACATCTGGATCGTTAGGACTGCAATCGAATTCCGTGGTAAAGCGATCGCTGTGTCTATCTACTGCAGTCCCAGGAAAGTAAGGGCGCTATGGGCCTATGTCATCACTCCAGCCAGTTTACCCAACGCTATTCCTTTTTTTATTTTTTGGCTACTGACATTACCTACTGGTCTTTTAGGAGATTAGTTGATTAGTAGTAAACTCGATCACCCAAATAAGAAAAAGCTTGTAATACACGCATCAACAAAAAATTAAGTAGTTTATTTTTAATACATGTATAACTAAAATATCCCTAGATTGTGTTGATGTGTGTATCTCAAGGAACGAATGCAGAACGTGATAAATATTATAAACATTATTGCAGACCATTGGCGATCTTTCTACAGTCGAGGTAAGCCATATCGATTATAAATATATGAATATCATAGGAAAAAATATCCAAGCGACAATTCGAGCGATGTGGAGATTTCGCGGCACTTTACATGACGTTTCTCTACAAAAAAATAAGGAATAAGTTACAGCACTGCATTACAGACATTATGCTAAAATGTTGGTGAATCCGGCACTCGAAACTAACGAGATTAAAATAGGTTTGAATGTCCGTATCATACCTACCTGTCCACCATTTTGTTGATGATTGCCTATGAAATTGCCGTTTTAATTTTTTTTTTTCAAAAGTGTTTACTATTTAATCGAAGTACATTGTCCACTATTATCGATGCACTTTTGCAATTTTAAAGGAAGTTCGTTGATACCTCTGCTACAGAAATCTTTGTTTTACTGCCTCATTGGATAGGCATAGTGTGAAGAAATCCTTAAAAACTACACGAGATAATGCGTCACCTACTGTTTATAAATGATTAAAAAGTGTACGAGAAGTTAGTTTCGTGGCAATATTTTGTGACAGCACCTTTTAAAAAAAATACTGTATTTTTATTGTAAACATAACATTCTTTTTGATTACTCTGTTCACAGTGCTATGGTCCATTGTGTAAAGCTGCAGTACGTATTAATACATAATTATTATTTACCTACATAATTATTAATTATTTTGATTAAATAGGGTGTCTGGTAAATTGTGCGACGTACTAGGGGGGGGGGGGGGTAATACCTTGGGTCTATCTTAGACCCAAGGTACCCATTTACTTAATACCCCGGTAGAGGGCCGTGCCCTCTAAAAAGCAGATTACTGATGTTGCTCAAAAAACCAAGATAACCACACCGCGGAGCCCTGACAGACAGAATGCTTCGCGGCAGAAAATAGCCATTTATATCACTCCGGCAGAATATCTGCCCCCTGGACACAAACTGCGGTGGTCTGGAAATCTCTTAACTGATTGCGGACTCAGATTGTCCGCTGTAAAAACAATCATGCCAAGTAGGTTCTCATCGACCCTTCCCAGAGAAAATGCCAGTGTGGAACCCCTTCACAAGACATGCCTCACCTTCTTTCCCGCCTATCATGTACAACCATCTGCACATTCTAGGATTTGAACAAGGCAAACGCCAGAGGTGTCCTGGTAGCTTTACTGGCCGGAAAAAAATATAGTAGTAGTCAATCAAAATGAAAAGAAGATGATATTTTGCATTACAAAAAGTGTTAGTACCTACACTATTGTTCACTATAAATGTTAAATACATATCTTTACTTTTTAACAAATATTTCTATGTCACTTACTGTGGTCACAGATAAAAATTGTGTAACACCTACCTTGAACCGGTGTGAAAACATAACCGAATTTGATTTGATTAGGTCTTTTCCCAGAATATTACTGTGCTCTATTTGTTATTATTGTACTTGTAGGTTTTTACCCTCCGCAGTAAATGGTACACTATCCTAGGACTGGCAATTTGGTAAAATTAAACTGTTATTTTCATATTTTAGTGCGACGGAATGTTGAACGTGTGTATGTCAAAAGTGAGTGCCTTTCTAAGTCTGGCTTTACCCTTAACGATACCGACAGCTACTTATTCTTCCTATCGATATACGATGATTTTTAGTAGGTACTGCCGGTCGATTCTGTAAAAATCTCACCTTGAAATCATAAGGGAAGTGAGCTTGAAATGAGCAGTATCAATACCTAGTGTTAATCCCTAATGACAGCTCACTTCCCGCTCACTTCACCTAAGTTCTCACGGTGAGTTTTTTACAGAATCGACCGGCAGTACCTGGGCCTTGCCTTGGGAGCCGAATGCTTGCAAGAGCGCAATCTGCGACTTATTCGCCTAAAAATAATCTAGTTAAAAAAAAATGTTGACCATTTATTTTTAAGTATGTGGTGTTTAATGGGGGACGGGAACTGGTTGCTGTCAACCGTGCATGAAAGTAGATTCCGGCTCCTGGCTGAAAAAAATCACACTAATTTAAATTAATTTCAGTGCATTGGGCGAGGTTGTGAAGCACTTGTAAGGTTTTGTTTTACTATTATCCCTCTTAGTAATAATTTATGAACTGCAGTCATTTTAATATTGTAATTATATCCATGTACAGTGTAGTTCATCCTCCTGTCTAACATTTGTGAGTATAAGCTTCATGACATAATTTCTGACTTTAAATTAGTAACCATTTACAATATAATAATTATATTATTTCATACTATTTATATCTCATACCGTGAATTGTTATTATAGTACAGACGCCAGCACATCAAGCTACCCGAAACTGTAAAATTTTCCCAATCAACTTTATCGCTAAAGTATAAGGTTCAAACCTTATACTTTAGCGATAAAGTTGAAAATCTGTGAAAGAAATTTGACAGATTGTAGTAGTTTGGTCTAGCATCTGTACAATTAACATCTTCAGCACTAAAGACTGACTTTTAAAATTGTTTATCAGTTAATTAAAAATAATAATTTACTAACAACCCACCCCTGCTTCGCAAGCGAGCAGTGTACTGTGAGGAGCCGTCACGCCCATCTTGATCACATAAAAAAAAATGTAAACCCATTATACAAAAATAAAAAAAAAATAAACGAGCCGTCGGGCGAAAGGCAGTGTAGTAGCAGTGCTATTCTGTAAAAATCTCACCGTGAGAACTTAGGTGAAGTGAGCGGGAAGTGAGATGTCCTTCGCTAGGGATTAACACTATTAAGTGCTCACTTCACGTATGATATCACGGTGAGATTTTTACAAAATTGACCGGTTGGAAGAACAAAACGATTTATGGAGGTGTTTAGTGTAGCACCGACGGTCAATAAACGCGAGTCCATATAAACGGTACACGATTGATTTCAGCGCTGAACATTGGTCGAGCACTAAATCCAGCCTTAAAATTACTTCCACGATTTTTACTCAAGTTTATACTATACACACAGTTGGGACATATGAAACTTACCCCTCCGTCCGGTCATAATAGCAAAACAACTTATACGCAGCACTCGACGCTTGTTTGTTGGTGTGCTTCATTCAGTTCATGCGGTACCCATTTTTCGAGCTTTTTCACTTTTCTTATTTGTTTCAATTGAATTCGAATTGCTTAACTCTGACGTGGTTTGCGATGGATTCGCTTCCACGATCACTTTTTCATTGTCAACTAGGGTCTCCGGCCGTCGACGGGTTTGTTCTGTAGGTCAAAATTTCCAGAACGAAAACGTTGGAATCAAAAATGTACCGTGTTTTCTTTTCGAATAGCATCCCCATACACATAATTAATCCTTCGAGCTGTCTCTGCAGCGCTGGGACCACAGTAGAAGTAGAACTCGTATTCGTAAATAACGGGATATTTTAAGATTTCCATATTAAAAACAAAAATCAAATGGCGTGGAAACAAATGAATCACTAAATTCGAAACACAAATACACAAGCTTAAAGGAGGATGGCGAGGTTGCATGTACAATGGGACCCACTGTTAGGAGTATCGTGCAGTACGGAAACTTATAACTAGTTGTAGAACTATATAAAACTAGCAAAAAAGCAAATGGGCAGTAAGTCGTAGAGGCTGGGAGAAAAAAGATATGCAATGTAAAAGATTATAACCTAAAACGAATCTAATAGTGCTTATTTAATAATATAATACAATATCTTGTTTATATATTATGTAGTTTCAAAAAGGTGATCAAACAGAATAGAAATATTTACCAACACTATCATCGTGTTTCTGTATCAGTCTCTCTGGCAAAATATAGGTAGGTACTTACATACCTACTCAAAATATAAAATACGTCTGGAAGCTAGGAACTAGAAAATAGTGACATGGTCAAAACGAGATATGAAAATGAAATTAATACTGTAAGCATAGACTGGATTGATATAGGATGAAACTACTCGTATAATCACCGACTTCTACTCCTAATACGAAACACGGTGCGTTTAATTACTGCATGATGACTTATTTTTATGTAAATAAAATTCTTTTCTAACTTTTAATTCCCATCATCTAGTGACTCAATATTTTTTTATATAATCCTCTTATAAACTCTTAATTATAGTAAATATGAACTTGCAAGTGAACGTCACTTGGTTAATTTATAAATAACGTGGGTCCAAACTCGCCATCCTCCTTTCAAATAAAGAATTTGGAATTCCTAACCAAACGCCAGATATTTGAGATCAAACTTGCCAGTTCGACAAAACGCCAATTTAGTATGTAAGGACCTAATAATATGACTATTCTCTACGCGTTAAAGAGTGTTTCTATGGAAATCTAACTTTCGTATTTTTCTCTAAATCAGATCGACAGTTATCATTGTGTACTCTTGCTACCCCATCTTAAATGACCTATCTACCTATGAATTACCCATCCTACTTTTGCCAGTAAGTATTACAAAACTAACTAAAGATGCTCTCATAACTAGTTTTGTCAGTTTATGTAGCTCATACCGGCCTAAATATTACATTTTAGGTACTTACATTTCATACCCTCGTGAAAAGTCGGAAACGTGTCGACATTGGCGTGTGACGGTAGCGCAAGAAGTACCTAAGCTTGTTACTTTCTCACTTTCAATATGTACTTTGTAAACTCGTTATATTTCAGAGCATGGGTGTTGTTGCTACTTCGAGTGTAAGTCTATAATTATTATAAAATCTAGTATCTAAAAATAACCAATAATAAAAAAATAAGATTCCATTATTTCACGCTATCATGTAAACACCGAATTCCGAATTGATTTAAGTTTTATTTATATTTTTATTTAAAAGGTTAATTTTTTAAAGGAATAATACTTAATTTAATTGAAACCTATAAATCAATCATACGCTCCATGTCACGACGTTCAATTGTTATTTCAAAATTAAAAATCAAAGGTATAAGTATGTTTTTGCATTCCCATTATTTATGAATAAATTCATAATTGCTGTTTATTGCAGTGTTTAGGACATCTATGCTTTGCGAATGTAAGTTATTCGAATTTTTTTTTTGTTTATTTGTGATTTTGTCGGTTCTATGGCCCACTCAGTGATATGATTTTATAGCGGCTAGTTGCTAATGGCTACAATAAGAAGAAGAAGAAGCTTAAGAAGATTCAAATGAAAGAAAAGTACATTAAATGTTCTTGATCATGTTAGCAAGTTGCATCTAGGTATAATAATAATGATACCAGCCTATTACTGTCCCACTGCAGGGCAAACGCCTCTTCTCATATTGAGAAGGCATTGATCACCATGCGTGCGGGTTGGCGATTTCAGACTTACCTATATTAATTATAAGTCTAGGTTTCCTCGCGATGAAGTCACATTGGACCTTTACAAAAAATTACTCGATTTCGCAATAGATTTTTCACTCAGTATTGAATAAATATATTAATATAGTCCAGCCGGTCGATTCTGTAAAAATCTCACCGTGAAATCATAAGTGAAGTGAGCACTTAATAGTGTTAATCCCTAGCGAAGGACAGCTCACTCCACGCTCACTTCACCCAAGCTTTCACGGTGAGATGGTTACAGAATCGCACGGCAGGTGACAAACCCTCACTAGGATTTTTTCTGCAGATAGTCTTATTTTCCTAGGCTATTAGTGTGTAACTTGGGTATGATCTACTTATTTACAGGTAATTCAGTGGGGCAAAGTAATCTCTGCCCCACTGAATTATCTTTGGCCAAGTTCATTATAACGTCGAAAATTCGAAATGATATTCAGCCAAAAATAATTCAGTAATAATTATGACAAAAGACCGTTTTTCAGTGCACGGGTGATGGGTGTATATCATTGGTAATTATTATATTATATTAAAGATAAACAGGATTTGAGCACTATTTTTACAAATTTTATGCACAATAATGAAAGAATTCATTAAGTAAATCAACAAAAAATGTCCGGATTATTTTTGATCTTTAAAGGGTGTAAATATCTTAAGAACCAATACAGCGGTTTGACATTCAGCCTTATGGCAGACAGCCTTTATATAATATTTTTAATACAAAGACTGTCTGTCATATCGTCATTTAATAAAAATAATTTGACACATTGAACGCCGTGGTGGTCACCGGTGACCATCACTGACCACCACTGAACTTTCCATAGTTTCCATATGGGCTGACGCTGATTCACGATTTCGGCAAACTTTACACGTTATATTTTATTGGCTCATACGGTTCAAAATAGTCAAAAACCCCACTCTAAATAATTATTTCTTATTACTATTCAAAGAATTAACTAAAATAATTGCTGTCGCTCACCGGTGACCACCATGGCGTTCAATGTGTCAAATTCCCCACATAAGTTATCTGACGTTTGGAAAATCAGCGCCTTATGACGTCCATTATCTAGGCAGTTATAAAGAAAAATGTGAGCTACGAGTGGCGTTCAATGTATTCTCGGTATCGGCATGAAAAAAGACGTGAATACAATTAAAATAATTATTATTTTTCATTGTAATCCCCCATAGCCCCAATGCAGTTATTACATCTCGAAATTGATTTATCAATACCATTTAAAAAAATACTTTCCTCTTTCTCTGAAAAATGCGCATTTATTGCCGCCTTGAGCTCTTCATCGTTGGAAAATCGTTTCCCACGAAGGTCTTTTTTCATATAGGGAACAAATAATAAACACACCACAATCTCGTACAGCAGCCACACGCGCAGTTTGACACACGCGCAGTGTGGACCTTTGACTTTTGAAAGGTAAAGGTCATGAAGAATGGTGTGCACGGAACCAACAGAGAGGTGGGTCATCTCTGCTATCATTTTGATCTTCATTCGGGCATCCTACAGTATAAGCTTGTCAACTTTTTTCACGTTTTCTTCCGTAGAGGCAGTAACCGGGCCGCCCAAGTGAGTGTCGTCCTCAATACTGTATCTGCCCTTTTTAAATTCACTTGACCACTTTTGAACCGTACTTAAAGAAGGTGCAGAATCTTGGAAAACAGCCACCATTTCTTCATTAATAGTTTTTTGACTTTTTCATTGTTTGGTAAGGAATTTAACAACAGCGCGGTGCTCGATTTTCTTCAACATTGTCACGTTAGCCAATTCAGTTGTCGTCGACTAAGGATAACTAGCAAACTAATGATCACAACTAAGTATATTAAATTTTACCTTTGTACACTTAGGTAATGTGATTAATTAGTTAAATTACCCACATCATTAGTAAATCTGATACCGAGAGAGAATACATTGAACGACCCTCGTCTGTTAACACCTCGGAATTACATTTTTCACTTTCTTTTTTTTTTTTTCAACAGTGCGAAGGTACAGGTTGTTCATCCGAGGTAAATAATAATTGTATACACTTCAACACACTTTGCTACGAGAAAATTACGAAAACCAAATGATATTACTACCAAACACGGTGAAGAGTGCCCGTAGACGGGATAAATCTATACACATGAACAATAATAATATATTTTATCGGAAGCAAAATAAGTGTGTATTTCTTAGTACTGGTGGCTGTTTGCAATAGCCCAGATCGTTTTAAGAATCATCTCGCCAAGGGCTTTTCAAAACATACCCATGTATGTTCAGCGATTAATAATAATAACCCCACCGCCGTATCTCTACGTTGACGTCGTGGTGGGGCTAGCGCGCTCCGAACTCTGGGCCTGTGTCAGTAGTGTTTACCTTGCTGCCTTGCTGGAACAGGTCTAGAGTGAGGAGCCAGACCAAGAGAGATACAGAAACCCGCAGGGCAGGATGTGGCGAGCTGTTGGGCAGTAGCGACCCCACGGACCTCTCGGAGTATATTTGTATATTTCCCGGGAGTAGTCTTGTTCCTCACCTCTGGCTTGCCTTAATTGGCCGGCTGGAGTGAACACTGACGAGGAACAGAGCTCCCACCTCTTTCTTGCCTTTACTGGCCGCCTTCAGTGGAGATTCGCAATAGCAAACGTGCTCGGGAGAAAGAAGTATTCCAGTAAGTGCTTGTAGGGATCTTGACCATCTTCCGGGCTCTGGGATTGTTCTGAGAGCCGTGGAATACCTCTCTACTCCTCAAGCACCTCAGGACATCTTGCCCCTTGTCGCTACGTCAGTACTAGGTACTTCTTTATTTATAACGCATGTAATTCTATTATTATAAATTTAGGTACTTATATGATATATTTTGTGATATGAGAAAAATTGTTTCGATGGATTATATTAAACAGAATCTGCAAATTAGAGTCCTCAAATCAGCTCTCCATGAGCTTTTACCTAAACATGCATCTGGAGAACGATTATTGCTAAATAAATTGATAAATATTAAAAAAAAATCGCTGCACCTATTATTATTGTAGAAGAGAAGATGAACTATCTTCACCAATTAGTTGTTACTTATACCAACCAACGTATTCAATTTCAACGAGGAAATCATGCATCTACGCGCATTTTTGTAATACTCCTCTTAAACACAATTTATTTAATTAAGCTAGAATTCTTAGTTTCTGAGACTTTCAGGTATCGTTATATGACCCTAATTCAATGCTCTCGAGTGTGTCATTCCAATTAGAAATTTTAACAGAATTGAATCATTACTTTTTTAATATAGTGTCGCGCAAAAGGTTGCCAATCACATGTGAGTATAATAATATCTCCCAAGCTTTTATCGTATATGTACATAATACTATTAAGATGTTATGTTAGAGATTTTAGTAAGATAGTCAGACAAAAGTCATTGTGATCTTTTTCTCGTAACTGTAATTATTACATATATTCTTGATTTATTTTTACTCCTTATATATTTAGTATGTATATAAGTATTTATTATTTAGATTTAAACTTATTAATGCACCAACGACGACCCCATTTTATGTCCAGGCAAATCATTTTCCATTCCAAGGTTGCGGAAGGAAGAGATCGCAGAAAGCGAGAAGGCCGCCTGTTGTATATTTTGTAGCGTTCGATCTATTTTTTGTTTTGTATTTTTGTGGTGTATAATAAAGTACGTACAAATAAATAAATAAGTAACGTTGACTGAAAGCATATAGTGCTCACTGGAGAGGTTAATGACCACAGTGTTAATGACCACCATAGTACAAGGTAGCGCAAAAGTCATCACCCTATAGGGAAGACGCTATAATTTTTCTAAACGGCGACAAAATTCAGTACTACTTTGACATTTGTGAAGTAAACTAAAACGTCAACAAAACATGAATCGCTTTACTCATAAAGAACGCGGAATAATTGTTTCAGGTGGTCTAATATCTCTTGTTTTGGGTATTTGCACTGACCAGCAAGATCGCCTGATTTAACCGTCCCGGACTTCTTTTTGTGGGGTTTTTTGAATTCACGAGTCTATGTCAACAAGCCTCAGATTGTAATCCCTCAAACAGAATGCGAAGACCGATCGACGGAAGTTCTGGCAAGAGTGATGGAAAATGCCATAAATCGGGCCCGAATGGTCATCAGTTCTCGCGGTGTCCACTTAGACAATACCATTTTCTCGGCTTAACGAAAAAAAAAAAATGAAGACCTAAAATAAACATTAAACATAATCCAAAAGCTGAACCAGTTTTTCATTCATAAAAAAAATACAGCCAAAGAACATCGGGTGACCACTTTTGCGCCACCTTTTACATGCATAAAACACTGTCTCTATCACGTAGGTACTAGGTGGTCAGTTAAAGCAAGCCATTCCCGCCCTTAAGGCTATGGGAGGCCTCAGGCCCTGACCACTAGTTGATGGTGATCATCTCGTGGTCAGGACTTCTTAGTCGTGAGGTTTACATGTATTTATCAGCTGACGTCGATGATGAACGCTTCTTTCATTTTTTTTTGAGTTTTAAAATAATTATTATAAGTGAATTTAGAAAATTAAAACATCGTCGGGTTCCATAAACGGTTGAAAATTTCAGAATTTTACTACCACTACTACTAATTAGGTTATTAAATTGCTCTCAATATAACAGCTACATATACCTCTCAACTTGACCGCACCATTAATTTATTGTAGTCTACCTACACATTGTATAAAATCCCAGTCATCATACTTCAACGAAGGTGGGTAAGATTTTTATGTACTCGCTTTTAAGATGGCGAGTACGCATATACTGACTACTTATTAGGTACACTAACTGTTCTAAAATTTCAGCTTTGCTATAATTACTTAAAGGTCGTGGCTTAATAGATAAATTGTAATTGTTCAATATCATTTCATTTTTAGTGTGCAGGCGTCGGTTGTAAATCTGTGGTAAGATTATTTTTATTCGTTTTAAGTAGTCCTGCAATATTCCTGCTTCTAATCTTTATGTTGCCGAGTACCGGAAGGCGTTAGTAGGCCTCCCAAATGGTGGACCAAAATGCGAGATGCAGAGGACCGGTCGTTGTCGCGACGCTTGGAGGAACCTTCATATGTCTAGACGACGTCTTCCAGCTGAAATGATGATGGTGTGTGTTTCAACATAGCTGGTGGTTTTTAAGCACTTACCTAGAGACGCATAATTGCTACTTATTTACAACCATTTTGCTACCTATTATTAAATATTGTTGCATATTTTAAAAGGTTATTTTCTTCATCGCTTGAACCACTTGACCACATTTAAAAAAAGAAAATCAAATTTAATAATTGATTGGTCGACACTCGTAAACTTGTAAAACGGAATGGAGAGTCGCCGGACCCTCTCAGGACTTTTCATTATTTTCTACAAATTGTAACTTACGAAGGATTTTTTGATGAATAAAATCACGACTACAAGTGTAAAAAAATACTTAATTGTGAAATAAATAACGACACTGTTGTAACCCGTGAGTTACGCGTATAGTTTTAATAAACACATATTTGTAATAATTAATATTTTTACAAGAAAAATGCTTGTAATACAAGGCTTGTAAGTTTTGATAAACGGTGCACTGGTGTTATATAAATCAAGTTGTTATGAATGAGTAAACAGAGTACGAAATCGATTGCTTATTCAGCCACACTTCTGCGAGTACCTCTACATGATTTCTTGTTGCGTCTAAAAGCGTCAATCTGTAAGTGGCCAACACCTACAGTAAAGCATCAGTCAATAACTGGCGTTTTTTTAAACGTTTTCAGTGTTACGGGCGGCTTTGTAAACGTTCAACCGCGTGACTTCAATTTATCAAGAATGAAGACTACCGGCGACGGAAGAGAATATCTTATATTAAAACTTTATGTGTATTCTAGTTTTTGAGATACAGACATTTTTGTACCAAAACTTTCATAAAACCGAACTGTTTTTTTTTTAAATCCTGTATTTTCAATGTCCTCGTCGAGTAATATCTGTAAAATAAATCTCACCTATTTCTGTAACATCTGTGGTGAATATATGTACATTCAAAAATTTTAGACTAAGTGTGTCAGAGTTCGTAAAACGGGTGTATTTTGATTGCTTTGGATTTCCTGTGGACACCCGGCCGCGACAAGTACTAGGTGCCTTATATGGTACGTAAAACATGCGTGGTCTTTGAGATTATGGGCGAATAAGAAAAGACCCATTTCAAGTATCAAGCACCAATGATCTAGCGGGAACCTTCAAACCATCCGGATGATTGTTATTTTGGTGTGGTTGATATAAACGAGATTAACAAAAGAAACTGATCCAAATGGTTTTACCCTAAATTGTTATCTGTTACTGTACTAGTCCTGTACTCCGTCAATGCGTCAGTACCACAAGCATCTTCATCTACACAAAACGACCATGACTTAGAAAAAAAAAAAAAAATTATCAAATGTTGAAGGTGGGACAACTGAGTTTAATCTAGATATTTCTTCTGTGCCCCGGCCCTTTAACCTTTTGAACGCCATTGTCACATATATGTGACAAACGAAATCTTACCCTCAACGCCAACGTCACAAATATATGACAAAATCGTCGCACCATATTATGAAATAAACAATTTCATCATTACTTTTGTGTTTTTATTTATATAATTTAAAAGTTTAAGCTTCCGTCTATATTGTATTGCATGAAACTAATATAAATAAACCACCAATATCGAGAAATTTGTTGTTTTAAAAGTAGATGTTAAACGCGTATAAAAGGAGTGTCTCACACGCCGTAGTCTGCTATATGTGACAGCTAGTGTTGTGACGTATGATTGTAAAATCAATAAATATTGATATAGTAAGACTGATTTTTAATAATAGTTATTAGGTATATGTAACTGTTGATTTTTAAATTATTTCTGCGTATTTTTTACATGTAAAAAAAACAATAATTAAAATACTGATTTCAATTTTTTTTTATTACTACCGTAGAGACGGGTTACTTTAGCTATTTTTTTCAAACAATTTACGAATTTGATCTGTAGTTTGTATCGGTATTGTCTTTTTAGTGTTCTTTACTTTATAAAGAAGCTCAAGGATATAATAATCAATAAGATGCGAAGTGTGTTCTAGAAATATGATAAAGGTAGCTTGTTTTTTTTTAAATTAAATTTTGCTGTAATGCCAATAAACGCATTTTTCTTTCTTTCCATAACGAGAAATAAATGTCATACAGAGTATCTAAAGAGTAACAAGTATAATATTAGCATTATGTTTAGAGTGAGAGTTTGTTTCAGGGCACTCCCTATGTCTGTGAGGGTGAGGTCGTGTGAATCTGCCGGCACTTTGCCTTGTCAGCAGTTGTTAATACGCGGATACTAAAAAAAAACACTAAAATAATATTGATGATGATGGATTTATTAAATTTTAAATCTTACTACTTTTATATACATACTTTTGAATAATAAAGTGAATACAGGCTTATTAATCGATGCTATAAGATGTTATATACATAGAAGAAAGCTTGTTAGGCTCGGCGCACATTAGCAGCACGGCAGGGTATCCTTCGGCATCCCTACATGTAAGCGCATACTGGCGGTAACAATGCCGTTGCATCCTTAAGTATGCCGCGACGTCCTTAAGCATACCGAAGCGTCCTTTTGAAGACAGCCGACACGGAATGCCTAAGCATACAGCGGTATTCTTTTTTGTACTTACGACCGTTAACATTGAAATTTGAAGTTTATTTCCATACTGTTAAGTTATATTTTTATTCGTCGCCTAAGAATACCTTGCCCTGACGTGCCGCCAGTGGGCGCATGGCCTTACACGCTTTAAGTCATCCATGAGCTGTGAGATCGGATAAATCATTAACCATACATTACATATAAATTCAACAAATTAATCCACAGTAATGATAAATTAATATTTATTCCTCAATTTTGCAACAATTTTTTTTTTGCTCAATTTTTCATTATTGCAACTACTACTGTTTGTCTCTGCATCACCCAAAGGTTGGCTGGTAGAAAATGCCTATGGCATTAAGTCCGCCTCTGTACATTTATGTGCTTGAAGTATTAAATAAATAAATAAATGATAAAGATCACTGAACTTCATTTCATACATAATAAAATAATATAATTCAATAGCTATCTACCACGAATTATCAGTTAGTTCTATATAACATCATTGGTATGTAATGAAACATTATAAATAATAATAATTATACGTAGCATCATAGTAAACTTTAGTGACTATTATTATGGCTTATATTCTGA
Organism: Eremobia ochroleuca; assembly: GCA_949629135.1. NCBI lineage: Eukaryota > Metazoa > Arthropoda > Insecta > Lepidoptera > Noctuidae > Eremobia > Eremobia ochroleuca. Next base: position 20,236,670 of record OX451384.1, on the reverse strand, counting down.
ACTGTAAAAGTCAGTGCTTGCACCTCGGAAGGAGCTTCTGCGGGAGGAGCAGGAAAGTGACCATGAGCTCTTCTGTGATTCTGTAACGCGGTACCCTGCAAAAAAAATTATAAGCTGTCAAAAATGTACTCTATAATTGGCCTCACTATAAGGTCGCGCAAAAAGTGTCCATACTGAAAAGAGTGAATTCACACAGCCTACTAACGTAGAGGGTCAACAAATAGAACTTTGTGACGACAAAAACTTATTTCACTATGCACTATAAAGTGGGAGTAACAAAGAAAGCTACGTACAGTTAAGTAGCGAAAATTTTAAGCAATTTTCTAACAAATTTACGAAACGCTAGGCTTTTCTTATTGCACTTTTGCACTATTTTTGGAAATTTACATTGAAATTTATAATATGGTTGTTGCATGTTGTGGTCAGAGAAAGACTATAAACACTGCAAAAGGTTTCGGCCTTTATTTTGATGATGCTAATGATCTACTCAATAAAAAATTTGATTCATTCATTGATAGACAATGCACCAGCCAAACCTCTGGGTCTAGAAGCATGAAATCACAAGAGTTCCTTATTTAACAATGATGAGTAATAAGGCAGCATTTTTGAAAATTCATTACCTAAAGGGGTTTAATGGTGGGAAGAATGTTTGTATGGAAGTTCGTCAATTTTCAAGTTAGAAACGTAGCCGATGGGAACTCATAGGGCATGCGGCTGGTATACAATGTTTAAATAAAAAATGAATAAAATAAACATGTAACCTTTTGTACAGCTGTCGGATACTATGGGTTGATATAATAATAAAAAAAAAATTACGGGTTGCACTCCGGGAGTGCCGGCAGAAGTGAAAACTTAAATATTAATGTTGTGCATTTTTTATATTTTGGAATGGTTAGGGAATCATTTTGCACGAATTGCTTTAATTATCAGTATAAAAGTACTATCATTTATGTCGTAGAATACAATATTTATTTATTGCGCTATCTTGCACAAACATGACAATTTATATTACATTAAAAAGTTTATCTCTCAGAAAAATCAACTTCCATCCATAATTTCGACGACTTTTTCACCATCATTATTACCAGAACCATTATTTTATTAATTTTTTAATTTTTTCACGTCCACCGCAGGTGTGCCATATGTTCCACCAGTTATCTGTAGTTCCCAAATTGCAGATTTATTGTCGAGAGATGTACCTTCAAGTCTATCAATACATTCTAACTACAATTCTAATTAATTCATTCATTTAAGTTAAGTTTGTTTCTGTAACATAAACACACACGAACATTCGCGCAAGCACCCTGCCCCACCTAAACTAAACAACAGGCTCAGGCATACATTTTCGCCGCGCCGTAGAAAGAGAGGGGGCTACTTCCTCGCCTACGCCGCGCCGCCGGCTGTGTACTCACCATCAGTCTTACGAATTTTCGATCAGGGTCACGTGTCCTGACGCGAGTTTTACATTTTTTACCTGTTACAAAAAAAGTGTACAACGCCGCTAAAGAAGTTTTCACTTCAATAACTATTGTAAAACATAATGAGAGCATCACCTGTATGAATCTGTCGCCGCACACTTCGCAGATGTAGGGCCGGTCGCCAGTGTGTCGGCGTATGTGCAGGTTGAGATCGTTGCTCTGCGAGAACGCCTTCTCGCAATAGGTGCACTTGTACGGTCGCTGGCCAGTGTGTACGCGCATGTGGCGGGACAACTTATTGCTGCGCGAAAAACCTAAAAATATCACTGTCCTATAAAAATGACTTTGAACAATGACAATATCGTTGTCTCATTCTAGTCTCATTCTAGGAACACTTAGTTTACGTAACACATAACATCACGCCTGCATTTCCTGAAAGGTTGGGCAGAGGTTTACCAAACACCCACATTTCGGCCATTATGGTTTAACCCTTTATGGGGTTCTGTCCATATATTGGACACCATACATTTTGAATTTTCGCGGCTAAACTAAACGTTAGAGAAATGCAGCAGTAAAGCTCTTGGAAAAAAGAGCAAAATTGTGTGTCAAATGCAAAGTATCTATGCATTGCACCATGTTTTGTACAATTTAATTCATGAGAAGAGGCAGTGTAGTAGATGCCAATGTATACGTTTTTATAATAAACTTCCTAGCCACAATCAAGAACTAAGCATTAATAAATTCAATTCTTTTATAAAGCTAAAACTATGCCAGAAAGCCTATTATACTGTAAAAGACTATATTGAGGACAAAAAAGCTTGGGATTGAGCTGCTCCAATAGGTCTAGACAGTGAATGTTGTTTATTTTTTATTTTGCTGATTTACACTTTTGTTTTTTTTTTTCTTTCTTAATATCGAATCGTTGAGCTCCTTAAGTTCTGAGTTGAGCTGCACGGTTACTGACGTATGCGTGCACTGACTGCACAGGTCCAGTCAATCTGTGTGGTTCTTTCCTCAAAAGACCACTTCAGACACCAATCTACATGGTCCTCAAAGATCAAAGATTATATCCGGATTTTTATGTACACATTGACATTGATGAATTTTATATAAACAATGACATGGATATTTACTTTGTAAAGTATCTTATTTTTTATTATTATTACTGTGAGTGTGAAGACTATGTGGGTCATTTCTTTTTTCTGTTTTCCTTCTTAGTTAGTTTTAATCATGATCTGGCAGTTTGAGTAATTTATGCGGCCTACCCAAATGTCCTTTCATTGGTATTGTTCGTCGAATCGTAAGGCTCCTCAAGTTCTGAGTTGAGCTGCACGATTTTTGACAAATGCGTGCACTGACTGGACAGGTCCGCTCAATCTGTGTGGTTCTTTACTCAAAAGACCATTTCAGACACCAATCTACATGGTCTTCACATGACCTGACCAAGATTATGTCTGGACTTTAAAAGAGATTGTGACCTCTGAGTTTGTTTCGCCCTTTCTTCTCAGAGTAGTCAGATAGGAAACGCCGACCTCATCTAGTTTAAAAAAAATATGATTGACATGTAAAAGTGTTTGTACAAACCTACTTACAGAAAATAAATCCTATATCATTTAGTGTCCAAAATGTGATTTTTTTTTTTTAACCAATCTGCACTCAATCGGTTAAATAAAAAAAATAAAAAAGTTATTAATAAATATTAGTTTTAATATCCCAGTGTTTTATTTTTAACATACAAGCCAGGATCTTCTGCTAAGTCCCATGTAACAGGGGGCGAGCCTATTGGCATCAACCGGACACAAAACTAGACTCCGAGCTGCAATTTAGATTTTTTTTTCTGTTTTTTAAAACGTACAGCACTTTGCCCGACCCGGTAATTGAACGCAGGAGTAATGCTCATCAGAAGCGCTCGCACTTAGTTTAATACCGTTATTGGACATTAAACATGAGTAAGCAATTATTTTAGTAAACGCAACCCTACTGCGAAATTAACACACTACAGTTGCAAATCGCTTTTATTTTCATAGTTCAATTTGATTAATTACTTTAATAAATCTTATTGTTATATTAGCAAAATTTGCTCGTATTCAGGTCAAACACAAGCTAATGTATAATAAAAAGAAAAACATATTTACCTTTACCACAGACACGGCATATACAAGGCTTCTCTCCAGTGTGAGATCTCCTGTGACACTGAAGGTCGGAAGATCTTGGAAAACCTGTAAGGTAATAAGATAAGGATAAAAACTCACTTTTATTACAAGTCGGGTATTCAGCTAAAGGCTAACCTTTGCCACAAAAATCACATTTGTAGGGCTTCTCTCCAGTGTGACGCCGCATGTGTACGATTAAGTTCGACGAGTTAGAGAAACTGCGGCCACAGTAAAGGCATAAGCAATTACTAGATGAACTCTTTTCGCGCTGCGGCTGATGAACTCGTTTGTGAGAGCTGAAAATATTACCACACGTTGTATTTTTTTCTATATTACTGTTAATTTAGTGCATCAAAAAAACAGACTAACCGAAGATTGTCACTCCTGTGAAACTTCTTTTCACAAACATCACATTGGAAGAAGTTTTCGATTGGCATGTGTATTTTAGTATGTTTAACTAGCAGGTCTCTCCTGGAAACAACAAAAATTAAAACTATAACATTTCCCAAACTGCGTTAGGATAATACGATATAGGTGCCGTGTCTTATACTCCATGCTTTTTCCAGCTTTAGATCATTAATGATTTCACAAAACCCCCCAAACTTACTTATAGAAACTTCTATTGCAAGTATCACACTGAAACTGTCTCTCTTCTCGTTTGGTTTTGGAGTCAATAAATTTAACCGACACGCTTTGTCCCTCATGATATCTTAAAATATGCTTATTCAAAGATATTTCATAAGCGAATTTCAGTCCACACGTGTTGCATTTATATTTTCTTTCAATTTCCTTACAAATGCTTCTGTGGCGCGCTGCTGATCGCAAAGAAGCAAACACCTGAAAAGATAAAACTCAGTTTCGAAAAATAGACACAACTTGCGTAATTTTTTTTATTCGCACATCTGTAGAGATACGATAGCTTCGGACCAGGCCAAATGAGGCGTACAAATTAATATTTACTGCACATGAGTCTAAAGAGACTGATCAACTATTAACTATGTTGATCTGTGCTGGAGAATATTTAGCTAATTCGCTGTTCATCATAGTTCAAAATACATAGCATAAAAGATAGTAGCTTTCCGTGTCTGCCTGTATGACCGCTTAGATCTTCTAAACTACACAATGGAATTTGATGCGGTTTTCGTTCATTAATTTAGAGCATTTATTCCGGAAGGTTGCGTGTCAGCATTGCATCCGTGCAAAGTAAGGGCGGGTGGCTAACGAAACGTGCTGAGCTGTATTTTGTGTTACGCTTTTGCTTAGGATCACGTGATACGTGATGGCATGCACGCGCGCACCCACCCCGCTCGGTTTTCCGTCTATCTCGGTCGCACTCAGCACCTCATGCAAGTCAAATAATATCACATTCTTGTTTGCAATTATTTATTACAATTATCACTGGGCACATGAGTTAATAATAATCAGAACTGACTCAGTCGCACTGGTCGCACAGTTAACCGCGCAGCTCAAAGTTATTTGTAGAAAAACATTGATGAGAAAGTTAACTTGGCTAAGCACAGCACAGGGTAGCATAGCTTACTGCTGTTTAGACAAAAACTTGAAACACTTCAACGTGCTTCAAAAACGCACGTTGAAGGGCACGTTGAAAGCGTTGCTTTGTGAGTGCATAGTGCACGCATATGACAAAGCAACGCCTTGCGCCATTAGGCTGGGGTCTATCTGACCACACACCGAACGCGACCGAAGACGTGTAGCCGTCAGTCACCGACAACGCCTGAATGCTGTGTTGATGTGTTCGTAAATACACGGGCGTGGTTTTAGCAACCGGCGGCGTGTCGGTCATCCGTCGTGAAGTCCCCGCATGCTCTCGGTAGCGTGGGACGTTTTAAAAAGACCGTAGCCTTGGGCAACATGCCGCATGCATAAAAAGCAGACTTAATTCCGTTGCGTTGGTTTAGTTTACACTATAGAAATAATCTGCCGCCGATTAAAACAAAAAGAAACAAATAGAGTACCTTAGTGCAGAGGTTGCACCGGTGAGACAACTCCGGATGTTCAGCATCGCGATGGTTAATGAGATCCGATTCTGATTGCAATATGCAGCTACAAATACTACATACTATAAGCAAGTTGATGTTCTCCTGAAACATCAGACGACATCATTAACACGCTTTTATTAGTTTCACCTGTATGTTTGTTGTTTGTATGTAACTGACTCGTTTGGGCTCGATTTTGCCCCACTTTAAGCGACCAGATCTACTTTAAATGTTGTAGACTTATTATATTCTTCTGACCGAATTTCAGTTACTGCGGCCAATCGCAGAATGGAGATTAGTCAAGTACGCAGGACACATTATAGTGCATGCATATTATGATTGTCGATCAAATTGATACACTACCTCAAAGTGGTGTGTAATAGCCATTTCATACAGCTGTGAAAGAATGTACAACAGTACTGATTTCGATATGATATGCTACACTAGTAGTTGGAAGTCAAACTGTTAAACAATTTATTTTCCTGACTTTACATGTAAGTACATACCATATCCATGTTCGGGTCTAGAAATTCTCGCAGTGTAATTTCAGACGGAAAATTTAGTGGCTTTTTTTCATTGGTCTCTGTTTTAGCCTTATCCTGAAAGAGAAGATAAGCATTTTTGAGTAATAAGGAGACATTTAGAGAGTGGTTATTTGAAAGCAAACGCGGCTATTGCTGGACTCTGCCAAGAAAGTACCGGGAAAAGGTCAAATAGAGTTTTTACATTAAAATAAACTTTCGCAGGCTGCACGTCGTAACGTGTTTGAAATTCAAACGCATATCAATAATCCATGCAACAACGGCGTAGCGAAACCCTCTCAATAAATATCTATCACGCTCTCTAGAATCAATGAATCAAAATGTGGTTTTGCCATATGAAACTAGATGGCGCAATGCTTAATTTGATGCAATAATATGAAAACGGGTATTGGGAGCCGAACGCCCTTGTTGCTCCCAGTGCTTCAATTATATAGGGTGACTGTTAATTAGTGACCGATACTTAAACACATGATTCTACTCATGACAACAAACAACTTTTACTATGAATCATGTGTTTAAGTATCGGTCACTAATTACCAGTCACCCTATTTATACAACGTGTAACGTTAAATGCGCAAAACCTGAAAATAGTTTGATCAGAATAACGAGCAGAATTAATTGAACCACTTTTTAATATAGGTCACATTTTTCAAAATATCTTCATTAAAAACGTTGCCGTGTCTATTTATTAATAGGTCAAGCAACCCTATGTCAACGCGGCGCAGTGGCCCGGCGACGACCCCTCCCTCGATAAAGCGTCGTCGCAGACGCAAGAAACGATCAGAATGGCCAGTAAAACTAAAACAGCACATAAAACCTTTACAATTTTTTTAATGACTTATTTTCTCTCTGAAATAGGGCAATTGAATTAAAAATCAGCTGGGGTGTCTGAGGTTTTGCGCATTTATAGAATGTCAATAACTGAACACTATCCCATGAGATACAGGTTCCCGCCTAGTTTAGGGGCTAGGGTCAATACTCTGTGCACCTTATTATGATCACCACAAAAATATTGAAATACTTCTCATGTACCTATTTGTATAATTGTAACCTTTTAATGGTAAGAAATAAACTATTTAAGTTTTTTTTTTTTTAATTTATGTTTATGTTTACATTGAGAAAACTGAAGGGATTCATTTTCATTTTCCGAGTCTCGTAATCGACGAGACGACATTTCAAAGAAATATTTTTGATAACTAATATGAATGGTTTACGTTAAGGATTTCTTAGCAATAGGAGGTCTGAAAGATTATTCTTAAATATGGTACTCACATTTTCTGCATTGTTAACATCAGCTTTCTCTTCAATACAGCCATGATGATCAAACTTTTTCCTATCAAGGTATATTTTCTTGCAAAGGCCACAACGCAGTACTTTCATATCTGAAACAATAATAAAATCTTGACTTCACCTGTTGGAGAACATCGGAACGACAATGGTATTGTTATGCAAATATGCTGTTTTGCCGTTTAAAACTTATTGATATAAGTGAGTAACCAGACCTAGGCCAATCGAAGACGACTATCGCCTCAAAATTTGCTACCACATATAATTATCATCTCCCAAATTATGTTCTCTCAGAGTCATCCTTTTAACTTTCATTTTTTTTTTTAATACTTTAAGAACTATTCATTACATAGGACTAACCTTTATGAGTTATAGAGTGTGATCCTAATTCTTCTTTGGTTTGGAAATGTTGTTTGCATAGTGCACACTCAATCTTTTTAGCTGGCATTGATGTTATGCAAAATCCATTTTCTGACAACTTGTTAAGAATGGTCTGAAATGTTCCAGTTTCAACATAAATACACAAAGCATTACAAAAACGCTAAAATGCACATTGTTACAATTCAAAACTGCAGCTACTGAGAAGTATTTCACCGTGCATGCTGAGACACCAACGCCATCTTCTAAATTCCAGGCTGCTGCTAGTGGGTAATTCCTAATTGATAAAACTCAATAACACTATGCCCGAGCCGAAGATTGACCCTAGGACCTCAGCAGCCGTGCTTGCGAAAAGAAAATGCAATCTCGAGTCGAAATTGAGAACTTGGGGTCTCGCATGCTAAGTCTGGAGTCGAGATAGTTTCTCTTCTGCTTCAGAGTCGGCCTAATCTCGTATTTTCGCCACAATATTTTATTAAATCCAACATTGGCAACCCTAGTGAGAAAAAGTGAACTCAGAATGTACTATGTAAGTGTAATTTGTCTGACCAAAATCAACTAGTGGAATTTTCAGAATTTTGTCGTCCACTGAAGACAATATTGTGAACATTCCACTTCTTCTCGGGCGAATTGCATTTACTTAGTAAAACTTTTAAAACAAACTGTAGGTTCTTTTTAACAAAATGAAGCGCTAGTTGTGAATATATATTTCTTTCTGTTACAATAAGGAACTTATTCAGCTGTCACAAAAATGCCTGTAAATACTCTGAGAAGAGACAAATCTATGAGCTGAGACCTATCTCTGAATCTCACTGGTTAATATGTAAAGTTATGAATTTTCCTTTAATATTAATACCAAACATAGGCGCGCTCACTGCCAACTACCAATAAAAACACAATGATTTTTTAAATAGCAAAATCTATCTCGCAAAATCCAAATAATCAGCAAGCAATAAACTATATGTAAACATTACACTAAAGTTATTAGACTCACACTAGTTAACATCTTCTTAGGTCTGCCTCTCTTTTTTGGGCCCATAAGGTCTGCATGATTTTCCCACATATGTTTCGTTAAATTCTCTGCACCATTATAGCAAGTACCGCAAAGTGGGCAGTAAGTACGGTTGGTTTCATCACACTCAACTGAAATAAGTAACACCAGATTTTTTTTTTTTTTTAATTAAGGCAGAATGTTCATACAATTATATTCAGTATCTGATTAATGGTAAGGCTTACACAATCCATCTAATACCGCAACAAAACCCCATGCAGTATTTTAAAGAAAAATAGTCTGGTAGGATTACCGCATAATTCGAGATGTTTTTTTTTATATATATTTACATGTAATATTTACTTTATAATCAACTAATAATTCCTATATTATTCTTATTCTATCTCGAATGGTTTCAGACTTTCCAATAGTGTTTAAAGCAGCACAAAAGTAGATAAAAATTTTAATTATGTAAACAGCAAAGAAATGTCTATTCAAATTTATGTTTCCAATTTATGTTATTTCAAGTCAAACAAATATCAACTTTATCTTAATTGTTATTCAGAGTGACACTATTGAAAAATCTATAAATATGTTTGAAGTTGTAATGGAAACCGAACTTTATTGTGTAGGAATGTTTTTTTTTAGCCTGGGCTTATATGTGGCAAATAAAGTATAAGTATCCCTGACTCCGAAACTAGGCATAGCCTGTATCTTCAGAACCAGATTACAAGTTATTTTTCCATAAACTCAAGTTTGTTTACATTTTTGGCAATTAAATTGTGATCGCTGATTAACCTCTTATATTATATTACTGTCCTACTAACCTTTTATGCATATCTTCTGGTGTTCCTGTAACTTATAATGTGTATCGAAAACGACTAAGCAGCTTTTGCACACAAAGCATGACTTGCGTTCTAGGCTCTCTTGTTCAATTTTAACAGCTTCTGAAAATAATAACTATTATTAATTTTTCACATTTATCGCCCCCTCAAAATTATTAAACAATTAACTTATTACAATTAATAATTAACTTATATTAATGATCTCTACTTATTCAGTCAAATAAAGTAATGATATAAATTATTAAAGGTGGGCCCGACTTTGACTGGCCGATTTTGCTCTTGGTCGTGTTTAGGTTTGATTCAAAACTACAACTGTTATTCTAAAATAAGTAGTAAACAATAGATTGTTTTTAGTATCTTTTTTTTATTTTTTGTTTATAGTTTTTGCTTTTTTTTAAATTATATTTTTCTTGATTTGAGTTCAATTATTAGGAATAGGAACTCTTCCTTCGGGAAGAGTTACTATTCCTAGGTTATATTACAAACTGAAAGGCTGATTCAAGAATAAAATTATATTTGTAAGCATAGAAATATAATTAAATGACCGACCAGTCGGCGCATTTTGCTGACAAGTGGACTAGTTGCAGACCACAAATCACTTAAATAAATCATACCTTGTTCATGTAAATCTGGCCCGCTGCTTAGGGAAACATTGAAATCACTATCGGCATAGTCGTCATTATCATTTGATGACAAATCTTCTATTTTCACACCTTCAGCCTAGAATCAACACATTTTTTTAAAATAAGCCTAGTTAATACTAATGCCATTTAAACAATTATTGAGACTGAGCTATTGATGAGAATGGACTTATGAATGACCGCTACACAATGTAAATGCAAGCTTGGCAAGCTTGCATGCAAAATACCTTTTGCACATTCAATTCCATTTGACACAAAGTCCTCACACCACCAGCATCCTAGAAGCATACTTTCTTTCTTTAATTATATAATTTAAGGAATTCAGCAATATATAAGTAGCAGCCTTGGGTAGCGTTAGAACCAAACTTACTTACTTGACTTAAAACTTTAGTAGATGTTGAGCTTTCTTTTTTTAATATCCCTCTAAGGTACATGTTAGCCTCATCCGCTTTTTTCTTAAATTCAAATGCCTTTGATGCATTTTCTTTACACTCGCAGCAAATTGTTGAAGGCAAACCATCATTTCTGCTGATCTAGTTGAAATGACCAAAAACAATGGAGCTATTAGTAAAATGGCACATCTTTGTGATTCATAGTGTTATAAAATGTCAGAACAGGTCACAACTATCAAAACCAATTAAAAAAAACAACCAAGGGCATATTGCAATTGAACTGCCAAAGCTATATTTTAGTATCTTTGGTTAGTTATGAAAAGGTTGTGACTAATGCTGGCGCCTGAGATGACGATGTAAAGAGAAGCATTTCTTATCTTTGTATAAGCCCCGCGATTTCACTCCCATAAGTGTCGATCCCATGGGAATATCGGGATAAAAAGTATCATATATCCTAATCCAGGTTATGATCTTCCCATGTGTCAAATTTCATCCAAATCCATTCAGCCATTTTAGGGTGAAAGTGTAACAAACAACAATAAAAATATTAAAAAACGTTATCTATATAATATTAATTGTGGCTAAGTAATATAAGCTGCTTGAGTTCATCAATCAGGTTAACACTCCAGTAGGCACGCCTCAACCTGGGACGTTAGTGCTCATCTGCTCTACTTATATAGAGCACTTTTAATTTAAAGATTTTTTTAGGAAAGTTTCATGAATAGTTAAAAATATGCTTTCATGTTCAAGAAGGCTTTATTATGAAACTAAATGAGGCACAAGGAATATGTAATGTAATGTAGAGGAATACTATGAGTGTGTCCATGAGTGACCTTCAATTTGTGCTTAAATTCTAGGAGTGCATTCTACAATGGTAGAATGCATGCCTACTAGAGTTTTAAGGTAAGGTTGGCTGTGGTTGGTCCGTGGGTAGGTTGCCATCTTTACATTGCAAGATCCCTCCGTGCCTCGGAAAGCACATTAAGCCATTGGTCTGTTTTCATTAATGGATGACAAGTCATTAAGGGTCATCAGAAGCCCAAGCCTTTTTTAAGTAAAGTTATTAATTTGGCTAATTAAAAGATTATTGAGGGTTTATTTAGTGAAAGCTATATTTATCAATGCACTTTGCCCATTTATAGAAGTTCATTGATACCTTTGCTATAGAAATCCTGAAGACATGAATCAATGAACTTTTCAAGACTTTCACTGCCTCATAGGCAATGATTTTTTTTTAATGTATTCGCTGGGAAACAAAAATTAAGTAAGGAAACATTATTACTGGTCAGCTTTTGTTTTCTAGTTAATATGTTCCCAGCAAAACAAACATAATGCTGAATCAATGCAGAGAAACTTCATTTACCAGTGAATATGGGAAATGAGTGGGAGCGCAAGCAATATGGCAATTTCATTATTGTCTGCTAACTTATTCTATTCGCTACGCAAGCACTCTAAGGAATATGATAGGTATGTTATGTGTCAGTATGGAATTCATAACACATGAGGTCAACACAAAATCTCTTTTTGCTTTATGGAGTTAACAACTATTTATAAATAAAGAAGACCACCAGCAAAAGGTTTATATTTGTATTGTATTGTATGAATGGTTAATGGAAAACAACTTCTATTATATAAATATAAAAGAATTCCTAGTTTTTTTTTTTTTTAATTTTATTCATGACCATAGATACAAGTCTTTCAGTCGAATACATAGTATAGATGAGAATTCCTAGAAAGAAATTAGTGTTGTTGTAATACTTATAATAAGAATTTTGTTAAGGTAATTGTTATTACAAATATTTGCATGCTACGTTTACTCTTTGCAAAACATGTCTGCTCTATTTTTGTAATGTAAGACCTTTTTATACCATGTTTCATGCAAATAGATATATTATCATTATTATAAAGGTAAAGAAGCCTATCATGCTTGTGCTCTTCATTATGACATTTATAATAATTTAATTGGTTTGTCATAATACAAACACTTTAGTATTTATTTAAAGAATTATGTTCTAGACACCGAGCCTGGCTTCACACAGATGCAACGGACAATGATGGTAATATCTTCACGACACATTGTGCACAAGTTCTGAGCAGTAACCCAACAAAAAGTGCTAGGCTTTCATGAATTCAATACAATTATTAAGTACTTCTTTTTGTATATTTACATAATAAATAGCCTATGACCTTCTGGAATAATATAGTTCTAATGGTGAAAGAATTTTTCAAATAGCTGTGGTTCTGGATTATCCTTACTACCCTCCACATACACATAAACTTAGAAAATTCGCTATCCCTCTGACTATATTTTAATATAATGTTGTAATTAATTAAGTAATTAATCTATTTAAATAACAATCAATATTGCCATGTGTTAGTCTCGCCAAAACTTGAAAATGGCACGACCTATTGGAATGAAATTTTGGGAAGTGCGCGCCCGCAGGAGGTCCTAAATTTTTTTTTTCTCTTACCACAAAACTATGTATTTGTTTCAGTTTTAACATATGTGGTTTGGGAGACCATGTTTGGTTATTGTATGCCAAACATGTTACCAATCATTTTAATTAAGTATTTAAATAATAATCGAACATACGTCCATAGGTACATTACAGGCAAGCACGGAAACCACAAGTCCGGATATTTCGGTAAGATGCATAGAAAAAAATGTTGTGTTTCAAGTTACAAAACAACCAGTGAAATTTTAACAAAAATAAGTAACATTTCGCATTTTGCAGTCAACATTCAAATCTATTCAAATAAAAATACTTATAAACAATATTTTTACCTTTATCCCAGTACTTGATGATACTATGTAATCTAACGTGATTGTTGAACCTATAATAATATCAAATAATGAGTATAACTCATTATCCTTAGACAAACACGTTCTACACAATTCTTCAATTTTTATTTCGGATTCCTGATTAGAGGCCATTTTCTTTCTGTTATTCTCTTGAAGTTGTTGATCCGCCCGGGCCGCTCGGCATCGCTCGCCGCAGCGCTCACTGGCCAGTATTGCCAACTCCAAAAGTTTTAGTCCAGGAGCCGGTAACACTGAAAGTCCCGTCATAGCGGAATCAAAAAAAAAATTAAATAAATAGGACCTAAGTATAGCAATAAATTTTATGCTCGGTAGGTATGCGTGGATTCCTATTGCCGAAACAATGTCAAAAAAATATACTAAAAAAATGAAAAATGTTTTACCGTCATCGCGGATATTGATTATTTTCAATGTATTCGACAATAAATTTTATACGCTTTTAGAAAAAAATCACGCAAACCACTTTTTTTTGCCGGAAAGGTCTGGCATACCTATTTGAAGTGGGTGATCTTGGTATGCGGGCTCAAAAACTGCCGGAAAATCCCGCATACCACCTTGAAGTGCATGAACTATATTAGCATCTACTCCAAAATGTACGATATTCAATTAATTTATTTTGGAGTAAATGCTTTTTGTCGAATTACCGTTGTTACATAATTACCCCAGAAGTCTGTTTTACGTGCGGCTATAGATAGATGTTTCACATCAATAAAATAAATAAACTATGCACCATTGCTCCCATGTGCCTAAATGAGTGTAAGACCAAGGTCACATAGTGGCTATTGACACTGAGTTACGATAATACTGAAGATTTACTACATGTATCAACAGCTTAACCTGATATGGTAATGAAGCCATATATTTATAATTATTTTTACATAGTTTTACATAAACCCAAGATTTCACCATATACAAGGTGATTGGAAGATGGGTGCAAAGCTTTAAGGCGAAGATAGTACAGACAGTTTAGAACAATTTAAGCCATGGTTGTCTTAGAGGAAGTCTTACCATTTTTTTTTAACCTAATTTTTAAGATTTTTTTCGAGAATTGCCAAAATGTTAACTAAACTGGTTATTTATAGCTAAATTGAATGATAAATGAATTCATTTTTATTTTATTTAATTAAAGTAATGTGTAAGCAATCTATCAAAACATGTTTTAGGCCTCTGTGTCGTTAGACATTTTTTTTACAGACATTTAAAGTTCATATAAATTTTAAAAAATCATAAATCATTTTTGAAAACCTTATTTAAAAAAAAAAACGAATGGTGCTTTTTTTGTTCAAATATTTTTGAAAACATGCGTGATAATCGCTCTTTCCTTTGAGGTATCATTTACGAGGATATTTTGCAAATTATTGAAATTAGGATCTACAAACCAATTTGAGGGAGAAATTTTAAATTTTAGGCAGACTAATTAAAACAAAATTTTTGCTTAAAAACTTACGCTAAGCTTACTTTATGTGTTCGAAATGATAATAACTTCAATTTTAAGGATTTTTTGCACATGCCAATTGAGGGGATTATCTAAACAATGGCCGCTGCGCGCAGTGCGTCACATGAAAGAACCGAATTGAAGGGATTATCTAAACAATGGCAGCAATGCGCGGTGCGACGGCATTTCCTGGTAGAACGCCCAGTGAATAGAAAATAGCGATAAATACGTTGGTTTTTACAGCAAGATGGTATTATTTACTAAGGCAACAAAATCGTGTTTTTATTTCTTATTACTATTAGTTGAATTAGTCAAACTACAGCTGCCCATGCGAGAGGACGTTGTCGTGTTGATTCGCAATTTACCGTGTTCAGTTGTAGCCTTTTGCGTTCCTGCACGTGTTGTTTGCGTTAGTTTTGAACATTTTTGTTTCACCGTGTCCAGTAGTAGCCGCAAGCTCCTGAACGTGTTGATTTTTGAGTTGTGTTGAGTTGACATTTAGTGCGCTCCTACGCCGTTTTTCTTAATTGTTAAGTAGCTATGGCTACTTTTTCCAATCAGGAATATGCGGATATCGTATTTATGTATGGCAGAGCAGATGGCAATGGATCCTTGGCACGACGGATGTATCAAGAACTCTTTCCGAATCGCAGGGTACCGAATGTGCGAGTGTTTTACAACACTTTTCGTCGACTTGCCGAAGTTGGGTTTCACCGCGTGGAACCTGGAGTCAAACCAGGCAGACATGAAACTGACGTCGAAGAAAACATTTTGGCAGCATTTCAAGCAGATACTACTACCAGTACCAGAGCCGTAGCTCAAAATCTAAACATTTCACAATGGAAGGTGTGGCATACAATGCACCAAAATGACAAATATCCGTTCCATGGTAGGGGTGTGCAAGGTCCGGAAGAGGAAGATCCCCAAAGAAGAATACAGTTCTGCCGTTTCCTCCTCAACAGAGACATCGAAGATGCGTGGTTCCTGAAATCAATCTTGTGGACGGATGAAAGCAAATTTTCTAGGGAGGGCATTACAAACTTTCATATTAACCTCCATGAATGGGCCGACAGAGACAATAATCCACATTTTAAGAAGCGAGTGTCGTTTCAGGGAAAATTCTGTCAATGTATGGGCTGGAGTAATTGGCAGGACATTGATTGGGCCCCACTTCTTACCGGATAATTTAAATGGTGAGTGGTGAAAATTATTTGCACTTTCTACAATTCGATTTACCAGTTCTGATAGAGGAAACCGGTGTCCCGATGTTCGAAAGAGACCGAACAGTCGTCTTTCAGCAAGACGGCTGTCCAGCGCATTGGACGTTAAATGTAAGGGAACACTTAAATAATTGCTTCCCTGACAGCTGGATCGGCAGAGATGGACCCATCCCTTGGCCCGCTCGCTCATCAGATCTAACCCCGCTGGACTTTTTCGTGTGGGGCCGGGCCAAGAAACTGGTGTATACGAATGTTGAAATAAACACGAGAGAAGAATTGATGGAGAGAATTAATTCAGCGTTTGAAACGATGAAACTGGAGATGTTGTTGAAAATAACAACAACAGAAGTGAGAAGACGTAGCCGGGCTTGTATTAGGAATCATGGCAGACATTTTGAACATGAACAATAAATAATTTAGATTCAAATGTTGTTTTAATTACTCCGCCTAAAATTTAAAATTTCTCCCTCAAATTGATTTGTAGATCCTAATTTTAATAATTTGTAAAATATCCTCGTAAATGATACCTCAAAGGAAAGAGCGATTATCACGCATGTTTTCAAAAATATTTGAACAAAAAAAGCACACTTCGTTTTTTTTTTAAGCAAGGTTTTCAAAATTGATTTATGTTTTTTTTTTTTAATTTATATGAACTTTAAATGTCTGTAAAAAAAATGTCTAACGACACAGAGGCCTAAGACATGTTTTGCTAGATTGCTTACACATTACTTTAATTAAATAAAATAAAAATGAATTCATTTATCATTCAATTTAGCTATAAATAACCAGTTTAGTTAAAATGTTGGCAATTTTCGAAAAAAATCTTAAAAATTAGGTTAAAAAAAATGGTAAGACTTCTTCTAAGACAACCATGGCTTAAATTGTTCTAAACTGTCTGTACTATCTTCGCCTTAAAGCTCCCAACCCACCCATCTTCCAATCACCTTGTATATCTCTCTCTCAATATACATAGACACAGTGATACTTAAATAGGCCAGCATATACAACGTGTAACGTTAAATGCGCAAAAACTCAGGCCCCCCAACTGTTTTTTAATTCAATTGACCTATTTCAGAGAGAAAATAAGTCATTAAGAAAATTGTGAAGGTTTTATGTGCTGTTTTAGTTTAACTGGCCATTCTGATCGTTTCTTGCGTCTGCGACGACGCTTTACCGAGGGAGGAGTCGTCACCGGGCCGCTTCGCCGCGCTGACATTAGCTTGCTTGACCTATTAATAAATGGATGCTCCAAATCGAGAAATGGCTAAGTCCACTTTTTCAGTTTTTGGCAATAAAAAAAATAAACATATTTAATTTTTTTGAAAACAAACCACAGGACATGTTGAAATTAAAATACCATTCAGTTATAGAACACAATATACTCTTTATTTTAGTATATAAAACAAAACATAAAAAGCATTTATAATAACTTTAATTTAACAAAAATAGTTTTGGACTTATCATAAATCAACAGGACTTAGGGTTATCTTTCCCGCTTTTTAAGGATTAAGGAATTTTTAACAGTATTATATTAATCAAAAATGAGTAATACCTGTTAGCCTTTAAAAATAACTTGGCTAGTAAAAATTTATTCGTCATCCAATTCCTCAACAATTTGACTTTAATTTATTTAGCCTGTTCCATAATCAAAGTTTCATAGAATTTTATTTTTTCTTGTGGTACAAATCGAATAAGTTCTTTAATGTCATTAATTTTAGCTTCTTTAATTTTAATAGCATCTTGGTAACAATCAGCAGGAACATCTCGAAGATAGAACATTTCATTACCTCGTTGTTCTTCTTTCTCCTCCTCTCCTATCTATTTGCCCTCGTTCTATCAGGTTCTTTTCTAAAAATACAACTTCAAATTTCCTGGCATTTCTACTGTTTACTACAAAATTGACATAACTTTCAGGTTCATATATTTTTTCATGTTTTAATTTTTGTCTTTCTATGAGAGCAGATTCTTTATCAATGGGCATCATTGAATGCCCAGGAATTGGATAATGTACAGAAATTGTTTCAAACAAGCCTTTCGCACAACTGATCGAAATACATAAAAATAAATCTGTTTTTATTTTGACTGAAACAATTATCACAAAATATTTATATTTTAATTTAGTCATTTTTCGGTAAAAACTTACGGACTAAGGGATTTATAGGACTTGGGGATTTTTGGAACTGAAAGTATCGTCAATATTAATTTTTATAATTTTCAAAAACCCACTTAGCAATATCACAACAAAAAAATTGTTGGACGTATCGATAGAGAAAAAACGGCCGATCAACCTGTGTTACTAGTGCAAAAAATCCCTAACTAGGATTTGGGGATTTTTCGAATTGGGGCACCCAAATAGACACGGCTACGTTTTTAATGAAGATTTTTTGAAAAATGTGACCTAATATTAAAAAGTGGTTCAATTAATTCTGCTCGTTATTCTGATTAAACTATTTTCAGGTTTTGCGCATTTAACGTTGTATACATTTACTAGTAGGTAGTTATCGTTATATTATCTCAATATATATAGTTATATTATCTTAAATATAATATATTGTGCTCATCCTACAACTACCGACATACGTTCAAATTATAGGCGAGGACGGTGGCACCCTAAACACAAGTTAAACGTTACCTGGATGTCAGAGTTCATCTAAAACAATCTTTCTCTTAGTTGTAACGCAGCATAGTGTTTAGATAATTGTTTTTGTATGTACAGTGAGCGCTCAGAAGTTCTTAAGCACGCTAAAGCCACGGTAATATTATAATACAGTAGTGTAACTCGGCCGCATGATAGAAATAAATGCCTACAGCCGCGCGGTACGTAAACATGCGTTAGGGCTGCCCGTCTCCAGCATTTTAATTACATTTGCCTACTTTCTGTTTCTATTTAGTTTTGTGATTGTAAATATCCTTTTTATATAAATAAATGAAATACTTTGTATATTGAATAGGAAGTGTGCAATAAAAATGCTTGTTGTTTTTTGATTGGTAGATTTCATTTTTTTTTCTAGTATTATTCATACACACAGATAATAAACAAATATTATTAATAATAAAATACCACGTCTTTACTTTGAATTATGCAAACTAACAAAACACACATGCACCGAAGTTTTAACACAAGCGTAAGTAGGTAGGTCCCTACCGTATCATGATTCATTCAGAACCGCATATAACTACCTATTTCACTCGTCTCAATAACTTTCCGTTACTCTATTCGCTTTATTTATTAATCCAAACACCTTTTTTTTCGTGAGATAAAAGGAAATACTTATCCATACTTTCTATTAGAGAAAAAATCGCGCGGTTATTGTTAAAAAACAACACACCGTCGCGTCCGTTCGACACTGCGGTACAGCCGTGACTGTCTGCGCCCCGAGCGCACGCCGAGATCGAGGCGCGTAGGTATAGCTCGCGTTTCGTCCGTTTGTATGAAGTTGGAGTACTGGTGCGGGCAGCGGACTGGCGACGTGGGACGGAAAGTGTCACTGACTCTGGCAGGGCCACCATCAGGGATATTAATTTTGAAAACGCAAAAAATTAGTCACTAATTAGTCGAAATTAGTCGCCAAATATCAGAATTAGTCGGTCACCGGTTCAAAAGATATAAGGGTTTATAGGTGGCCCTGCTGGAGAGACTCTCCCCAGCAGGGCCAAATTTATATCTCAAAAACTAGGGCACCTAGCGAAGATCTGTTTTCTCCCATATTTAGTCATTGGATTATATTTTTATGATGACTTTACCTACTACCTACCTACAGTCACAGGCCCGCCGGCACGGAAACGCACTCCGCCACTCCGCACACTTCCGCGCACGAATATGATAATTTTAAGAATTAGTCATGTTATCCTTTACTTTTTTTTTTAAATAATGACATTGATCAAATTACTAAATAAATATCAAATCTTGTATTCGTTATTTAGAGTTCAAATTATTGTCATTATTATCGCGTCGTAGCGGGAGTTTTATTGTTAAAGAAATACAATTTATGTATGTACGTTCAAAATAACAAAACGTTGGGTTCAGTTTCTCGTTTCGTCAAACGAGTTGAATTCATAAACGTCGTTGTCTCGTAACTCGTTGACGAATTCAACGAGTTGATTTGTACACGGTCAACGTTAATCCCGTTGAAGATACATCAACGTTGTTTAGACCCCATAATCGTTGTCAGCGCCCTCGAAAACCATGAAAACGACACCCATGATGAAAAATTTGCGAGGCGCCATCTTGAATTTTTATTTTGACCCCATAATCGTCGTCAACACCCTCGAAAACTATGAAAACGACACCCGTAACAAAAAATTTGCAAGTTGTTGGAGGCGCCATCTTGAATTTTGATTTTGACCACATAATCGTTGTCAGCGCCCTTGAAAACCACGACAACTACACCCATGACGAAAAATTTGCAAACTTTTGGAGCCGCCATCTTGAATTTTGATTTTGACCCCATAATCATCGTCAACACCCTCGAAAACTATGAAAACGACACCCATGACGAAAAATTTGCAAATTTTGGAGACGCCATCTTGAATTTGGATTTTGACCATATAAAATAGTCACATAACGTAATCATATAAAATAGTCACATAACGTTTTTTCGTTCCAAAAATTAGAAAGTAAGTATTCGTGGACATTCATGACCAACATTTTTAGGCGCACTGTTTCTTTCATTCATAGAAATAATATTTTTTTTTTATTAAATGCTGTCTCTTTCTTATTGTAAGGTATGTGCTTTTTACTAGTCGCAGTTTCATAGTTCTGAAATTGTTGGCCAGATGGCGCTAGTAATTTTTACTAACAAGGAAAGCTCGCGAGGTGTCCCTCACCGATTTAGTTGCGGCTTTACTATAATAATCTACATAAAAAATGATCAGATATGTATTTTTTTTGCTAAACAAACGTTTTAAAGGGGTGAAAATCACCCTCAAAGTTCGTACCCCAAAATGATGGTTTGCAGTTTTCACATATTTCTAATATTTTCCAAAATGACTTTAACCATTAAAAAGAGCATAATAGTACATTATGATATAAGTGCGGTAAGTTGAAAATTACAGCTGAGGCAATATTGCAAGCCCGAGCCGTAGGTGAGGGCTATAAGAAAGCAGAGGCTGTAATTATCAAACCGCACGTATGTCATACGACGTTTTATAACACATTTGTGAGGAAATAAATACCACTCGGACTTTCTTAAACGAATAAATCTTTAATTACTTGTTAAAACAGTCAAAAAAAAATTAACGATGCGCAAATTAGCGATGCGCGCGCATCAGCATCTTTTGTTTATGGCAAAGGCACAAAAAACAGCCTGTATTACTAATAAAGTAAATTACTACTTTTGTGTTTTTGTTACAGATAAATGGTTGTAATTAATTGTCAAAATTAATTAAATTAAAGAATTAAATGTTTATTTATTATATTTTATCTCCCAAAGTTAATTTTATTCATAAAATGTTGACCACTTTTCTGACATAAAAACTCTTTGCTAAGATTTAAAAAAGTACCGTTCGTTTTAGACGGAGCATCTTGATAAACCGTGCACTTTACATTACAATTACGCACAAGTACGTAATGAGATACATTACGATATTGAAATTGGTGCAGTAAGAGACCTTTTACGAGCAAATGTGTTATAAAAAATTATGAAAAATACCTTTATTCACATATTTATAAGACTTAAAATTGGTCCCATTAAAAACTAATAAATAGTTTTTGAGTTATGACTTTTTTGTTATTTTCAATAAAAAAAATTTGTATATCCACAATTCTTATAAATATGTGAATAAAGGTATTTTTCATAATTTTTTATGCTCTTTTTATTGGTTAAAGACATTTTGGAAAAATTTGATTAGAAATATGAGAAAACTGCAAACAATCAGGTAAGATGCAACATCATCAGGTCCCTCTAGCTCTTTAACAATCTTTTCCACTTCAGGGTCTGAAGTCTGTTGCATCTAAAAGATGGTTGGGACTTTCTGTTTCTATTTAGTTTTGTGATTGTAAATATCCTTTTTATATAAATAAATGAAATACTTTGTATATTTAATAGGAAGTGTGCAATAAAAATGCTTGTTGTTTTTTGATTGGTAGATTTCATTTTTTTTCTAGTATTATTCATACACACAGATAATAAACAAATATTATTAATAATAAAATACCACGTCTTTACTTTGAATTATGCAAACTAACAAAACACACATGCACCGAAGTTTTAACACAAGCGTAAGCAGGTAGGTCCCTACCGTATCATGATTCATTCAGAACCGCATTGTAGATGTATTAGGTGGTAATCGGCGAAGTGAAACGAGAAGGTAGCTTAGACGACTTATATTTTGATAAAGACACGGATAAATTAACAAACAAGGTGAACATAAACACGTGCAAGCGCACCCGCTTGCAGTGCTCGCGCGGACCCAACTGCCGGCGCGTTTGGTGGGGGTCCAGCGGCCCATACATCTATACTTAGGTTACATATATGTCATTACAATTAACTATGAATCTAAAAAATATGAGCGCGTCGCTAACATTCCCACCCCCAGTGCTGGCTCAGCACTCCTTACCAAGTGGAATACGCGCGACGCGGACTGCTGGTCGTTTCCAGACACCAGTCTTAGTCTTCACTTCGACCAGTCTGATTCGTCCATCCTTTCCTGGGCATGTCTTCTGAATAACACCCTTCGGCCAGCTACTACGAGGACTGTTAGGATCAGCCACTAGCACTACGTCACCTACCTGCAAAGGTTTCACCTCCTCGTTCCATTTTCTTCGAGGCCGTAAGTCCGGGAGAACCTCTTTCACCCATCTACGCCAAAACATATCCGCTAACGCTTGTGACTTTCTCCATTGTTTGCGTAGACACATGTCGGAATCATCGAAAGTCCCAATGATAGGTGTGTTGGATGAGCTACCTAAAAGAAAATGGTTAGGAGTTAAAGATTCTAAACTTTCCGGGTCCACGGAGACGTGTGTCAAAGGAGGACTATTTACCATATTCTCCACATCCGCCATCAGGGTAAGCAGTACTTCTTCGCGGCGAGCGATGTTTTAACGCTTCGAATCAGCCTCTCCCAGGCCCCACCCCAGTGAGGACTGGAGGGGGGTATAAAATGCCACTGCATGGCGTTGTTCACGCCGACGGCTTTAAGGGCATCCATATTAAGTGCCTGCTCTGATTGCTTCAGCTCCTTATCGCTTGCTCTTAGGTTGGTGCCATTGTCAGAGTATAAATGACAGGGCCATCCTCGCCGTGCTGCCATGCGTCGGAGCGCCATGATCAAGGAGTCGGACGTGAGTGACGGAACCAGCTCGATATGAATCGCTCGTATAGTGAGGCAGGTGAACAAAACACCATACCTCTTCTGCCTTCCTCTGCCCACAGTCACTTCCATTGGACCAAACAAGTCCAGGCCACAAAATGAAAAGGGTCGTTGGTGGTGTGCTACTCGAGCATGAGGTAAGTCACCCATTCTGGGTACTTGAGGCTTACATTTCCTTATGCGGCAAAGCATGCAATTCGAAACCACCCTTTTAACTGTTGGCCTTATTCTAAAAATCCAATATTTCTGTTTTAGGTTATTGACGACCATTTCTTGGTTCCCGTGTGCTGCCTTAATGTGAAAGTACCGGACAAGAAGACGCGTTATGTCATGTTTTCCATCTAATATAATTGGTCTCTTCATTTCTAGGTCCACGTCTGACGCAGCATCTATGCGACCACCGAGTCGGAGTAAACCAGTTTCGTCCAGATACGGTGACAAGGTAAGTAACTTACTATCTCGTGATATGTGTTTTCCATTTTTGATTGCAGATATTTCGGCAGAGAACGATTCCGCCTGCGTCTTCTTAAGCAACAGGATCTCAGCTCGAGTCATCGCATCGCAGTCAACCTCACTGGTAAGTCTCTTGCATCTGTCAATAAATTTCAGAATGACGGCCGTGGCTCGCAGTAAGCGAAGCCAGGAGGCAAACCGCTGCGGCTCAGGAACAGGTAAGTTACATGTAGGCTCATGCATCACAGCTACACATTCTAAACTCCCTTCGTCTATGTCGATGTCGGGGTTCACGATGTCAGCAGGCCATAAGGACTCTTCTTTGTATAAAAAATAAGGTCCTGTGAACCACTCATTATAAAACATTGTGTGGTTAAAGTCATCACGGGTACCAAGATCTGCTATATTTAATTTGGTAGGTACATATCTCCATTCGGAAATACGCGTGAGTTCATCAATTTCTCCTAATCGGTTTGCTTCGAACGTTTTATACCTACGTGTGTTATTTCTAATCCACTGTAACACGGTGGTGGAGTCGCACCAAAAATATCGCCGCTTTGGCGCTAATCTATGTTCCTTCAGAACGGTATCAGCCAATCGTGCAGCCAACAGCGCCGCCTGTAGCTCGGCTCGGGGTACAGTCATGGGTTTAACAGGTACAACACGACATTTACTTGCTATAAATGCAACCTTAACATTCCCATTGACTATCCATCGCCAGTACGCCACACAACACATGGCTTGAACAGATGCGTCGCATAATAAATGCAGCTGTAAGCATGTATAATTATTACTTGCCGGCGTAGCACACGTAGCGGTTGTCGTAGGCGGTCTACACGTCTCGTAGCAGCTTCTCGTAGCAGATAACTCCAGCGCGGGAGTCGCGGGTGCGGCGGCGGGAGGAGGTGGCCTTATCATCACAGGCTCGCCGACCGGTTTTTGTCCTGTCTCGCTCCCACCTTGTAACACAATAGTTTTATTATAGCACCTAGGTATACGTATTTGCTTTATATCCTTTAATAATTCGATCCATTTGCACCATTTATTGTAGATACTATCGGGTATTACGTCATCCCAGCCTATGTTTAAGCGCCAAGTATCTTGCAACATAATTTTGCCCTGAATAGTGAATGGTGCTAAGAATCCTAATACATCAAAAATGGACATAACTATTCGCAGCATGATTCCTTTGGTCGGTCTGTCCTTATTTAAAATAATATTTTCAGGTATTCGTTTTAGAGACACGTCGAAACCTAATTCATCTTCTCCAGGATACCAAATGAGTCCCAAGGTACGCTCGCCATGGTACTCCTGTTCGAATTTGAACCTAACGCTGGCGGTACCTAGGGTATCCTTTGGAACACTATCTAAAACAGCAATGCTATTGCTTGTCCAGTTACGGATTTCGAAACCACCACTGCTATGAATCTTAGTTATATTTTTAACCATTTCTATCGCCGTCGTGTCATCCGGCAGGCTATCAATATAGTCATCCATATAGTGCGATTTGTAAATCGCATTAACAGCGGCTGGTAATGACGACTCGTAACGACGTGCATTTACATTTTTAACAAACTGAGCTACAAAAGGAGAACAGTTAGCGCCGAAAATGAGTGACGTCATAATGTAAATATCAACTGGATCGTCAGGGCTGTCCCGCCAAAGGAACCTAAACGCATGTTGATCTTCAGGGCGAATTTTGACCCTAAGGAACATGTCCTTGATGTCACCGGTTACTGCAATTGAATATTCCCTAAAGCGCAACATTATACCAAACAGTGATGACAACAAGTCCGGCCCTGTGAGTAAATGATCATTGAGACATTTATCACCAACTGGAGCGGCAGAATCGAAGACTAGCCTAAGTGACTTTTTGTTAGGGTTATCTACCCCGAAGTGGGGTAGATACCAGGTCCTGGGTGCTGGGAGTCGCTTTTCCATCTTGTGAGCGTAATCATTTTGTAATAAATGATTTATACGCTCGCGGTATCTGTCGGCGAAACTATCGTCACGTGCCATCTTCCTTTCTATCCCTTTCAACCTTTTCAGAGCGTTAGGATAGGTGTCGGGCATGGTGCAGGCCTCATCCTTCCAAGGCAGACCTACGCGCCAGCGACCGTTGACGAGTTCGACAGACTTCTCCAGCTGTTCGACGGCACGAGTATCATTAATATTTGGTCTCGGCTTACCTGACACTCCCAAGGCGTCTATAGCAAATGAGCGCCTCACCTCCTCGTGGAGCTCCCGTAGTATGCACTCCTCCTTGTCCGTGGTGGTGGTAGCTGCCCAGCTCAACAGCAGAGTGGCATGCGTCTCGATGGCGCCGGCGGCGTCCTGCGCGTGCCGAACACGCGGCTTTCGCAACATACCGTGCATGCACCAACCTAGGGGAGTCAATGTAGCGGACGGCTCATATAATTTACCTACTATAACTTTGAGAGGTAACAATAAGTGACAGTTATCTTGACCTATTAAAATCTCAGGTTTTACATCATGTTTACATAACTTGTCGTTTATTCCAAACAGGTTTTGAAAATTATTATAATCGACAACAGAAAGTTGTTGCAAAGGTAAGTTTAATTTATCTACACACCGAAGCTGTATATTATGTCTCTTATTGTCCATACCTGATAATGTAACATTCGCGATGGTCGTTTCACATACCAGTTCATCGTCAGACCAGGCTCCGCGAACTCGCATCGTCTCTGAGCGGCCATGAAGCCCCGCGCGCTTCGCTAGCCCCGCACTGATGAGCGAGACGGTCGATCCGTCGTCAAGGAGGGCACTTGCACTGAACACACCGTTAGCACTATGTATACGTATAGGTACGACTTTAAGTAACACTTTGTTTTCACTCGCGTTTATATGCGTCACTGTTTGTGCACTATCGGCGGATGACATCGGCGACGTCCCCGTCGTCGGCGTTTGCACAGGCGTTGACATCGGCTCCAGAACCTGGCTACTTCCAGCGTCATTTTTCGGCTTGTTTCCGACGTAGTGAAGTAGACTGTGATGCTCCTCACCACAGCCATTCTTATCGCAAGGCGGTGCTGAGCATGTATCTCGTGCGTGGCGCGATAGTAGGCATTTATAACAAATCCCTTTACGTTTTACGAATTCCCATCTGTTTTTGCGTAACGCTTTCTTGAATTGTTTACATTCCGTTAATTTATGTTTTGAGGTACGGCAGAATTTGCAGTTATCAGTATCATCATCTGTTTGCAATAATATAGTTTGAGATCGATTACTGGAACTATCTTTGTTTTTATGATGCTTGTTTTTATTTTGGTCAGTACTCATAAAATAGATATTAGATGTAATTGATATTTTTACTGCCTCATCGTGCAAGAAATCAGACAAAACTATCATACGGGATTTCTGTCCTTCAGTGATAAGCGGGAAACTATAATCTGACCATTTGGATAACAGTGTTGTAGGCAGCTTGGACAATATAATTGAAACAATGCTCATACCTTGTAAGTACTCTTCGCGTCCAACTGCTCGCACTGCTTGTATAAGGTTTTGCACTTTCACTGAAAATGGCACGATTTCATTATGATAGTTCTGTGACATTGGTGGCAATTTCTTGATATCCTGCATTATTTTGGATATTATTAGATCAGCATTGCCAAAACGTAACTCCAACGTTGACATAATTTTGCATGGTGGACTCGCAGAAATAAGTAAGGCTGCGACGGCATCTTTAGCGGCTCCTCGGAGACACTTTCTCAACCTCCACAGGTTTTCTTCGGGAGAAAATTTACAAAGCTCGGTTGACTCTTTATAGGCTTGTTTGAACTGCAGAAATTCCAGTGGGTCTCCCGAAAAGTCTGGAAGATCCTTGGGCGTACTTAATCGAGTTATAAGGTTGGTATTTGGTGCACTCGTAGAAGCCAGGTCTTTCAACGCGCCAGCTAGCATCTGAATAGTCGCTTGCATACTGGTGGCCTCCTCCGTTGGTGGCGGTGCGGGTACAGTATGTGAGTGCGACTCCATCGGCAGATGTGGCGCTGAAGGTGGTGGCTTTTTAGGTGACGTGGTTAGCCCTGCTGGTGCCGCTGGTGCCGTAAAGAGGACGGCATTAGCGGGCGCGGCTGGTTCTGTCTCAGACTGATGCAACTTGCCCGAGGGGTTGCCATAATCGGGGGCTGATTGCATTAATTCGTGGTGACTCCGTTCCAGCCATTGCTCCACGTCGTGAGCGCGTTCTTCATGTGGACTGTATTTTTCTTCTTCGTCTAGTTCAGCTAAGTCCGCTTCTAGCTGTTTGTCTATGAGCTCCAGTCGTATCTGTGCCTTTTGCTTTGCAGCATCCAACAGCAACTGCGCCTTTCGAGCTTTTACCGATGATGTGTCGGAATGACCTTTTGACCTTGGCAACGTGTTTTCTGTTTTGACGCTCGGCGGTGCCACAGGTGTTTTGAATACCGCAGGTATTTTGGCTGCTGCACTGGTTGAAGACTGACACTCTTCAGTGTCTGTTTCTTGAGCTCCCTTCTGTTGTTCGAAAAGTTTACGTTGCGCGCGCTCGCGTCGCGCCGTACTTCGTGTGCCCACCATTTTGTTTTTCACTGGTGGCGTGACAAACATTAGTTTTGTTGATCCGGTTCGATTGACCACTTTGTAGATGTATTAGGTGGTAATCGGCGAAGTGAAACGAGAAGGTAGCTTAGACGACTTATATTTTGATAAAGACACGGATAAATTAACAAACAAGGTGAACATAAACACGTGCAAGCGCACCCGCTTGCAGTGCTCGCGCAGACTCAACTGCCGGCGCGTTTGGTGGGGGTCCAGCGGCCCATACATCTATACTTAGGTTACATATATGTCATTACAATTAACTATGAATCTAAAAAATATGAGCGCGTCGCTAACACGCATATAACTACCTATTTCACTCGTCTCACTTACTCCTTACTTTCCGTTACTCTATTCGCTTTATTTATTAATCCAAACACCTTTTTTTTCGTGAGATAAAAGGAAATACTTATCCGTATCCATACTTATCTATTAGAGAAAAAATCGCGCGGTTATTGTTAAAAAAACAACACACCGTCCGTTTGACACTTCGGTACAGCCGTGACTGTCTGCGCCCCGAGCGCACGCCGAGATCGAGGCGCGTAGGTATAGCTCGCGTTTCGTCCGTTTGTATGAAGTTGGAGTACTGTATTATAATATTACCGTGGTGCGGGCAGCGGACTGGCGACGCGGGACGGTGGCGCGCGCGTCGCAAGCAAGTGCCTTCGTCGCTGCGGCCCGGTGGCGAGGGAAAGAGATAGATAGATTGAGTAGTATCATACAATAAATCTTGACGGCCTGCGACGGCCTCGATTATAAACGATTATTATGACCACGGGACGCTCTAACTAGCCGAGGTTGCATTCGGGTTGCTACACCCCTTTAAAACGTTTGTTAACAAAAAAGAAAAAATACGTCTCTCATCATTTTTCATGTAGATTATTATAGTAAAGCCGCAACTAAATCGGTGAGGGACGCCTCGCGAGGTTTCCTTGTAAGTATTGTAGAGGTGGGGTGCGGCAAGGAGGGAACGAATGCTCAAGGTTATTTGGTCAGTGTACGGCCTTAAAGCCTTTAACTTGGCATCACAGTCTTTGTATAACACGTGGCCTTTATCCCACAGAAGCTCACGAAGTCGAACTTCGGTAATTAGGCGTTCGGTGTCAATATATGCCATGTTTGATCAAAATTAGGTACTTAAATCACTAAAAGGTAACGATACCTACACAATGTGTAACTTTAAATGCGCAAACCCTCAGACACCCCAACTGATTTTTAATTCAATTGACCTATTTCAGAAAATAAGTCATTAAAAAAATTGTAAAGGGTTTATGTGCTGTTTTAGTTTTACTGGCCATTCTGATCGTTTCAAGCGTCTGCGACGACGCTTTACCAAGGGAGGAGTCTTCACCGGGCCGCTGCGCCGCGCTGACATTGGCTTGCTTGACCTATTAATAAATACGTTTTTAATGAAGATTTTTTGAAAAATGTGACCTATATTAAAAAGTGGTTCAATTAATTCTGCTCGTTATTCTGATCAAACTATTTTCAGGTTTTGCGCATTTAACGTTACACGATGTAAAATCAAACAATATTATTGAAGTTTTGTTGGTTGGTCAGGAGAGCACTGAACGTTACAAACTGACGATCGGTTATGCGTATCGTCAGGAACATCGGTACGCACCGACGACGGTCGGTGCGTACGTCGGTCACGTTTGTCATTTGTATGAAAATTCACAAGTCGTGACAGTGCTCGACCGACCGTACGCACGCGTATATTGCTACGCACTGCGTACAAGGACCGTCGGTCAAGCGCGTCTGCATGCGTGCCGTCGATCGACCGACGCGCTATGGAAACATAAATACAACGTGTAACGTTAAATGCGCAAAACCTCAGACACCCCAAGTGATTTTTAATTCAATTGACCTATTTCAAAGAGAAAATAAGTCATTAAAAAAATGTAAAGGTTTTATGTGCTGTTTTACTTTTACTGGCCATTCTGATCGTTTCTTGCGTCTACGACGACGCTTTATCGAGGGAGGAGTCGTCACCGGACCGCAGCGCCGCGCTGACATTGGCTTGCTTGACCTATTAATAAATACGGCACGGCAACGTTTTTAATGAAGATTTTTTGAAAAATGTGACATATTAAAAAAGTGGTTCAATTAATTCTGCTCGTTATTCTGATTAAACTATTTTCAGGTTTTGCGCATTTAACGTTACACGTTGTATATTAAGGCCGGACCCTGACCAAATAACCTTGAGCATTCGTTCCCTCTTTGCCGCACCCCACCTCTACAATACTTCGTAAAAACTGGCCATCTGGCGAACAACTTACGAACTATGAAACTGCGACTAGTAAAAAGCACAGACCTTACAATACGCGGCATTTAATAAAAAAAATATTATTTCTATGAATGAAGAAACAGTGCGCCTATGTTGGTCATGAATGTCCACGAATACTTACTTTCTAATTTTTGGAACGAAAAACGTTATGTGACTATTTTATATGATTATCCAATGGGGTCAAAATCCAAATTCAAGATGGCGTCTCC
The DNA here is from genome assembly GCA_949629135.1 of Eremobia ochroleuca. Taxonomy (NCBI): domain Eukaryota; kingdom Metazoa; phylum Arthropoda; class Insecta; order Lepidoptera; family Noctuidae; genus Eremobia; species Eremobia ochroleuca. The sequence continues at coordinate 20,205,706 of OX451384.1, read as the reverse complement.
AAAAATTTGCAAATTTTTCGTCATGGGTGTCGTTTTCATGGTTTTCGAGGGCGCTGACAACGATTATGGGGTCAAAATCAAAATTCAAGATGGCGGCTCCAAAAATTTGCTAATTTTTCGTCATGGGTGTCGTTTCTATGGTTTTCGAGGACGCTGACAACGATTATCTGGTCAAAATCAAAATTCAAGATGGCGCCTCCGAAAATTTGCAAATTTTTCGTCATGGGTGTCGTTTTCATGGTTTTCGAGGGCGCTGACAACAATTATGTGGTCAAAATCAAAATTCAAGATGGCGCTTCCAAAAATTTGCAAATTTTTCGTCATGGGTGTCGTTTTCATAGTTTTTGAAGGTGTTGACGACGATTATGGAGTCAAAATCAAAATTCAAGATGGCGCCTCCAAAAAAATGCAAATTTTTCGTCATGGGTGTCGTTTTCATGGTTTTCGAGGGCGCTGACAACGATTATGGGGTCAAAATCCAAATTCAAGATGGCGTCTCCAAAAATTTGCTAATTTTTCGTCATGGGTGTCGTTTTCATGGTTTTCGAGGGCGCTGACAACGATTATGGGGTCAAAATCCAAATTCAAGATGGCGGCTCCAAAAATTTGGAAATTTTTCGTCATGGATGTCGTTTTCATGGTTTTCGAGGGCGCTGACAACGATTATGGGGTCAAAATTCCAGATAGCGCCTCCAAAAATTTCTAGAAGTTTTTCTGTGTCTGTTTAATTGAGTGTCACTAAGTATTCTGATGAAATTGTACTACATTTTTTATAGCTTACACTATAGAAGCTTAATAACTTGTTGAGTCTATTATACAGAAGGTCCAAAGAACACACAAAATCTATTACGAGACTCGTAGCAAACGCATGGCTAGTTTGAGGCTTTATGCAAACCAAGTCCTTCCTTCTCTTGTTGGAAGGTACTGGGTCAAAAGGAAGTGCAGTGTGCTGGTTTACTATGCTTAAAATAAATAATTGCCCTACTGTTAGTACATTACATGCTATATAGAATTGGTGCGTAGGAAATCTAAAAGGGCGAAAGGTAGCAACTTTTGGAATTATTGCTCTTTGAGCGCGCTCTAGAGGAAGTAAAATTGTTTTTGCAGCACACGTGTGAGCAATATGCACCTAAACTATAAAGCTACCATTTACTGGGTACGTCTTTCATTGACTTGAATATGCCCTGGCGGCTGGGGGTATGTCATGCTCACTCAAATGTCTCGCTGGTGGTGGCGTGTGTGTTGGATCATTGAGTTCCCTTCAAAATGGTTGAGCTAAATGGTGCTGATCCATACGTCATGTTCGTGAACGGGCGCCGCCAGTAGGGACTGGTCATCTCTTAGCCGCCACGGCTTATATTTATTTTAATCTAACTATTTTCATGTGTGAATTGTTATTTTTTTTTTTTTGTTTTTGTTGTTTTTATCTTTTTTAGTACGGACGCTTTTAACGTGCACGTCTTTCTACATCGTTCTCACAATATGTATAATTTCAACTTGAATGATGTGACCAAAATTTTGTAACAATTTTTATGATTTAAAAGAGTGTCCGTAGAGTTTCTTGCCCATTCCTCTCCACAGATACCTACTGCGCTTTGGAATGGGCAACTAGCTTCATCTTTCTGACTGACCGACCCCTTAACAGTTCAAAAGTGCCTGTAATTGGTTTACTTGAAATAAATGCTTTGAGTTTGAGTTTTGAGTTTGAATTTTGATTTTGACCCCATAATCGTCGTCAACACCCTCGAAAACTATAAAAACGACACCCATGACGAAAAATATGGAAATTTTCGCAGCCGCCATCTTGGATTTAGATTTTGACCTAACTATCAACTTTAGCACCCTCGAAAACTATGAAAACAATACCCATGACGAAAAATTTAAAAATTTTCGCAGCCGCCATCTTGGATTTAGATTTTGACCTCACTATCAGCTTTAGCACCCTCGAAAACTATGAAAACGACACCCATGACGAAAAATATGGAAATTTTCGCAGCCGCCATCTTGGATTTAGATTTTGACCTAACTATCAGCTTTAGCACCCTCGAAAACTATGAAAACGACACCCATGACGAAAAATATGGAAATTTTCGCAGCCGCCCTCTTGGATTTAGATTTTGACCTAACTATCAGCTTTAGCACCCTCGAAAACTATGAAAACGACACCCATGACGAAAAATTTAGAAATTTTCGCAGCCGCCATCTTGGATTTAGATTTTGACCTAACTATCAGCTTAAGCACCCTCGAAAACTATGAAAATGACACCCATGACGAAAAATATGGAAATTTTCGCAGCCGCCATCTTGGATTTAGATTTTGACCTAACTATCAGCTTTAGCACCCTCGAAAACTATGAAAACGACACCCATGACGAAAAATATGGAAATTTTCGCAGTCGCCATCTTGGATTTAGATTTTGACCTAACTATCAGCTTTTGCACCCTCGAAAACTATGAAAACGACACCCATGACGAAAAATTTAGAAATTTTCGCAGCCGCCATCTTGGATTTAGATTTTGACCTCACTATCAGCTTTAGCACCCTCGAAAACTATGAAAACGACACCCATGACTAAAAATATGGAAATTTTCGCAGCCGCCATCTTGGATTTAGATTTTGACCTAACTATCAGCTTTAGCACCCTCGAAAACTATGAAAACGACACCCATGACGAAAAATATAGAAATTTTCGGAGCCGCCATCTTGGATTTACATTTTGACCTCACTATCAGCTTTAACACCCTCGAAAACTATGAAAACGATAGCTAATCAAAGATGGCGGAGTAGCGTCCTTTCACAAAACTCAATAATTCTAAATACACAAAGCGTCCTTCCGCATTAAATAACACAATACGTAACTAGTACAAAAAAAAAAAAACTAATTTTTATTATCAGTACTTATAATGTGACGTAAGCGAGCAAGTGCGCTAGCCGACGGCGACGCGGCGACGCGGAGACAAACGGCACGGGTTTCACCTTCGAGAGCTCGTGGCACACTGAATCCCGATACGGGGCGCATGAGTTACAGTAGTAAAAGCGCCCACATTTTAGAATAAAATTTGTATAAAATCAAATTTTAGTTTTTTGGAAAAAGTATTACTACCAAAATGTTAATCATTAAATTGTCTATCCATTAGTGTCAGTAGCAAAATTAAATAATGTTTACTTTACGAGGAGATACATGTTATCAATCACCATTTCTCATTTCTGGAGTTTCGTTGTAAGGAGATTTATTAAAGATATACTGATTAAAAAAAAAAAAAGAAACTACAATTATGGAGTCAAGATTATGTAGAAATTTAATGTATTTTTTTTTTGTTAATATTTCTTTTAAATAAGAAGTAGATAGCTTCCAAAAACTGCACAAAAACGGCTTCCGCGGCGTTTTGGTCGGGGTGGCGCCTTAACGCATACCGATCGGTGGACCGACCGTACGGATGCGCGTATCATCGTAAAAATAATCGAAGCTACTAGTTCTTAACTTCAATAATATTGATTGATTTTATACGTACCTTTTAATGATTTAAGTACCTAATATTGACACTGAACGCCTAATTACCGGATTTCGACTTCCTGAACTTCTGTGGGACAATGGCCACGTCTTATACAAATACTGTGATGCCAAGTTAAAGGCCTGGGGTAGATAGTAAGCAGCAATTAAACAATTTGTAAACGCGTCCATTTCGTGTACGTGTTTGTGACTGTACCAGTTCAGCCTGCTTGGTTTGTCAGGAGCGTAATGAACGTTACAAACTGACGATCGGTTATGCGTATCGTTAGGAACGATGGTACGCACCGACGGTCGGTGAAGCACTAAAACCGGCCTAAGTATTTTGTGTTGGTGTTTTTTTTTTTGTATAGAAGTTTGACATCTGTCAGATTCTGTCTGGGATTAAAAAACGAACTTTATCTAAATTAAAATAAATATTAAAAATATCAGAAGTAGGTACGTAAATCAAATCATAAAATGATTAAATAAAATGTTATGAAACACTTAAACGTCTTTTACGAATACTGTGTATTACGCGTTAATATTCATCTCCGCACGCAATTGGCAGGGTTTTTAATAAATTGTGCCATACGAAAGTATTTTTAAATTCTACCGATGTATTTGAAGTACTTTTAATTTCGAAATACTTGCTTTGGTTTGGTAACACTGTACCAGCGCCGATCGATAGTTCCCCTTACGAAGCGGCCCGACCGACTGCTCACTGAATACCGTTTAGTAATTATTTTGACTCTTCAATCTATGATTTGTAGAAGTCGGTGGTTTTTTACAATTATTATTGCGGTGGTTGATTTACATATTTTCTGTTGTGGTCTAAGTGCTACGAAAGCCGAACTTTTGACTAACACTTTATAAAAAAAAACGGGATGGACAGAAGGGACGACACCCAGATAAACAGTTCAGAAAACGACGAACTTGTAGTTCGATGTGATGTTTGATAATTATTCTACTTTTCAATAAATAAATACCTACCACGTTACGTTAATAGTGAATAGCTATTGCTACTTAGTACTTATTGTGTCAGTTCATAATGTGATAGTACTTAAACAACATGCAGGCCCCGTGACACATTTCCTCAACAGTGCAAGCAACACCAACACCAGGAGATCCGCGGCTTAGAAGAGCGGCATCGGCCATTCAGCAAGTTACAATATACCATGACTTTTTGCATACCTATTGGCATGTTAAAAAAGATAATTCTTGCCAGTACCACCAAATATTAGATATTATGAGAAAAAAGTTTTATGATTTTGCCTTAATTATCAGAACAGATAAGGTGCTCACAGTCCAGATTGCTCATATTTGCATACGTCGAAAGAGGGGAAAACCTTTTTCTGACTAAAGGTCGGGGACCTACATTATTGACTAAAACGTATACAGCACTATTTGCTGCGACTGCAGTATCTGCTAGCCTTGTTAGCGCTGTGGCTCCCACCACCACTGCATTAGTTCCAAACACGAGCAAAAATGTCCATTTTTAAAATTCCGAAGATACCACCAAGAAAGTCCAATGCAATCATTCCACGGCCGCCAGCATCTACGGCCAATAAATGTGGCCAACCACATGGGTCCCACAGGGTACCATCCAAAAAGTCCACTGGAATGATTCCATTGACACCAGTATGTACGGCCAATGCACGTGGCCAACCACATGGGCCCCGCAGGGTGCGTCCAAAAAAGCCCACTGTAATAGTTCCAATGACGCCAGCATCTACGGCCAATGCAGGTGGCCTACCACATGGATCCCAAAGGGTACCACGAAAAAAGGGCACTACAATAATCCCACTAACACGAGCATCTACAACCAATGCACATGGCCAACCACATGGGTCCCACAGGGTACCACCAAAAAAGTCCACTGTAGTACTTAGCAGTGCACCAGCAACTACACCCCCTGAATTAATTTGGAGTACACCAGCGGCTATGCCCCCTGAATCAATATGGACTTCACAAAAAAGTTTGTCCACTGCGTTGGGGACACCACAAGAATTCTCAGGTATGTACTAATCTTTATCTTACGGTCATAAGCACATACTTTGAAAGCAATGTTATCAAGTCAATGTTGTAAGGTGAGCGAGCTTTGTGTCCGATGACTACAGATTGGAGTGTGGTGTAAGACAGGGTGGTTTATCATCCCATAGACTCTTCAACTTCAACCTGTACATCAATGAGTTGATTGAGGGCCTCAGTAGCACTGCAGTCGGCTGTATGATTGATGGCACCAATACAACGTGTAACGTTAAATGCGCAAAACCTGAAAATAGTTTGATCAGAATAACGAGCCGAATTAATTGAACCACTTTTTAATATAGGCCACATTTTTCAAAAAATCTTCATTAAAAACGTTGCCGTGTCTATTTATTAAAAGGTCAAGCAAGCCAATGTCAGCGCGGCGCAGCGGCCCGGTGGCGACTCCTCCCTCGATAAAGCGTCGTCGCAGACGCAAGAAACGATCAGAATGGCCAGTAAAACAAAAACAGCACAGAAAACCTTTACAATTTTTTTAATTACTTATTTTCTCTCTGAAATAGGTCAATTGAATAAAAAATAAGTTGGGGTGTCTGAGGTTTTGCGCGTTTAACGTTACACGTTGTAATTAATTCAATTTTTTTTCCGGGTGTGTCATAGTTAAAAAAAATAAAATATCAGATTTTTTTTTTGAGGTTATGTTTGACGTATAATCATGAAAATACTTCTGTGTTTTTCTTACTTCATCAAAAATAACATATACTTAGTACAGAAATATTTTCCCGGTGCGTCATAGCTAAAAAAAATAAAATATCAGAAAATAATATTTTTTTATAGGTTATGTAGGTTATCCTACCTGGAAAAAAATCTGAATTAATTATATGTTACTTTTGATGAATTCAAAAACTTGCACAAAAATTTTGGTGATTGTACAGACGCCAGCACATCAAGCTACCCGAAACTGTCAGATTTTCCCAACTTTTTTTTGTTTTCTTTAACAAAACTAAAGAACGTAAATTTAGGACAATTAAATTATGGCCATGCTGTAGAAAGATTTTTGTTGGAAATGACCTCCTTTATCTCTCTATTTCATTTGATCCACGACTTTTTGACCACCCTGTATAAGCACTAAAGTGTACACTTTATAACACACAGGATATTTCGTATAGAAAAAAGAAAAAAAAATTGAAAAAAAAATTCTGCAAACATTTGCCAAGTAATGAAAGCTATGGTCAGATTTCAAATATTATCAGTTATTTTTAACCCTTAAATGCATTGTGATGGAAATTTCCATCAACCAATTCAATGCCCTATATTTTCCTTTCCACAGAGCACGGAGATTCCCCAACTTAGGATATTCAACTACTTATACATTGTTCTAAATATAATGTTAACCTTTGCGCCTCAACAAAAACACTCATTGTTTCAACAAATACCATAATGAGTTTATTATCTCACTGCACATTTTGTTCCCAGTAGGTTAGTTCTGATTACATAAAGATGTAAATTTCAATATATGTATTTTTATGAAAATACTAGCTTTTGCCCGCGGCTTCGCCCGCGTGGATGTTTAAAAATATCCGTCGGGAAGGTACCACCGGGATTAAAAAGTAACCTATAGGTTAATCCAGGTTGTAAGCTACCTTTGTGCCAAATATCATCCAAACCCGTTCAGCCGTTTTTGTGCAAACCGGAACATACATCCAAACAAACACCAAAATTTTAAAAACTATATTTTTGGCATCAGACTCGAATATTCAATGTAAGGTTTGACTTCGTTACTATTTTATTTTACTTCGCCTGCGTAGAGTATACATTCTTTTTTTTTAGGTAATTATGAATTATTATAACAATATAGCTATTTGTTCATGGCTAATTGTCCTCCACTACGTGTGATATTTGAGGAATACTCTAAAGAAATACCTACTGTAAAGACCGGTATCTACCTAAACCGTCCTTCACGGTATTTCTTTACATACAATGTTTTTCACTAATTTGGAAGCGGACACTAAAACAACCAGGCTAGTTGGAGAGCTTACACGTGAGCAAGCCACATAAGACTAACCGTGGGAGAAATAGACTTGCCGCAAATCAACTCCAGCAAATTTTACAGTTTGTCCCTGTGACTTAGATATTAATAGTCATCGCGAAACAAACCTTGGTTGGGAACTGCAATCTTTTTAATTCAAACGGAAGGTCATTTGGTATCAATGGTATACGCGGTACGAAGACTGTTTCTACTCTGGCAGATCCTGTTAGTATTTTGGCCTCAATAACATTGCGGCGGAGAGCTGTTACTTGGAGCCTAGTTCCATTGCAGAATTTTGGAGGCCGTATATTTTGAAGCCACATGACAGGAGCACCTACACGCAACATAAGTGTGTGACACAGAAGACCTGGCGGATTAAGAGAGTTTAAAAATTCTACAGGAAAAAGCCGACTCGGCCATATCGACCATGGTGTCAACAGAATAATTCTATTGACACCATGATCGATATGGACGAGTGAAATGATTTATAATTATTATAAATCATTTCTTCAACTTCGAATGTCATTTTTGGGAGTCAAAATGGCTCTCTCGCATAACCACTCCATCGGATTGTCTTTAATATTTTTAACATTAGGATACATTTTATCTGTAAGTCCCTCAACTGTTGATACCACAGTACATACTTTATTTGGTATCGAACCGAACGAATCTATTTGTGGAAAGTTTCCGTTTCCGATTTGAAGAAGAAGAATCGTTTCATGCTATGAAAAGTTAGAAACGGTACTCGTGTACTTATATTATTATGTTGTCTCAAAAGTTCTTGCCATATTTTATTTTACTCGAATTTTCTCGTATTTAAACTAAAACGAATTCAAGAAAGTTCTAGATCTTTCTAGCAAGGATGAGTATCTTTTATGGTGAGGGTATAAATAGGCGCGGACGCAACTCAATAATTAGTCTTTAGTGAAAATAGATCAGCGTCAACTACGAGCTATTATGCTATATGAGCATCGACATAGTCTCTTCAACAGAAATGGCTAAAAAGATTAACACTTTTTTTTTTTTAATAATAATAAATGTTTATTTGTACACATAAAAATAAAATCGAACATAAGTACAAGAGGATTCATGAAATACTGTACAAAAGAGTCACATTAAAGGGCGAACTGATGTCTCCTAAACTAGGCGAAAAGCCTGTGTTTGAACACACTGCATTTGGACCGGGTATTAGTGATCGGACTGTTCGTTTCTGGTACAAGCGTTTTGAAACCGGTGATATAAGCTGCGAAGATCAACCTCGCCCAGGCCGACCAACCAGCTTCGATGAAGATGCTTTGCGTCACGAACTTGAGCTACATCCAGACTATAGTACGCGCTACTTAGAGAAGGCGCTTGGACAATTCCACGCGACTATAGATCGTTATCTCAAATCGATGGGATATCGCAAAGTGATGTCACGTTGGACACCTCATGCGTTAACGGACCATGACCGGGCCGTTCGTGTGGCCATTTGTCAAAGTTTGTTACTTCGTCCGTACAGACGAGACTTTCTCAAGGACATTATTACATGTGACGAGAGCTGGATACATTATGAAACTAACACGCGTCATGCCTATTGGATTCCTCCCGGGCAAAACCCACCAGCCCAGCCTAAACTGAAGGGTATTCAAATTTTGCCCAGTAGATGGCTGACTGTTGTTGATAACGAGGGGAGACTATATAATTGATTAAATGTATTTTTATTAATAAAAAATATTAATAATAATTTGTTTTTTAACTGGCAATAATTTATGAGACAACCTAATATTTTTACTCAAATATACAAATTTGCGAAAGAACAACTTCAATACAAAACTTCATCCACCTTTTCACCCCCTTGTGAGTTGTAATTAAAAATAAATAATAATGACGATTTACGTTGTGTTACTTTCCAACCGTAAGCCGAAATATTAGGTTGTCTCATTAATTATTGCCAGTTAAAAGACAAATTATTATTAATATTTTTTATTAATAAAAACATTTCATCAATTATAATTATAGTCTCCGTCGTTATCAACAACAGTCAGCCATCTACTGGGAAAAATTTGAATACCCTTCTCCCAAAATGAGGCAGGCTGGGACTCGAAAAAATTTTCAAGTTCAATTTGAATACTTCCAGAATTTTCGATTTTTTTTCCTAGTAAAAGAGCTCGAAATAAGTCTTTTTAGCACTTTGACAGTAGTGTCGTATCGTAATACACCCGAATCGGGAATGGTGATATAGTAAAATGGTAATTTAATTGTTCACAGCTCCACCGACCACCAGCAATCCCAGAACTTTGTCAGGGAACCAGCGAACAAATGAACCGTTGAGGTAAATTGTTATCAAGGATAGCATGGACATCGACGCGCAACCTGTTACCGTGGATTTAGCATATGATTCTAAACCACCCTGCGTTGCAATACTTCGTCGTTTATTTTAAAAAAATTGCTGTTCCATCTTGACCGCGTTTTTGTAACTCATGGTTACCGCTTGGGCGTCGATGTCCTTGACACCCTGTATAATTTAAAGGGGCGCGAGCTTTTATTAAAGACGGTTGTGGTCAAAACAATTTGTTTATGGGCTCTCGTACTAATGCTCGGGGTCAGGAACGAAAATAAACACAAAATATAGCTAACAAACTTTCAAGCGCACGTAACATGCTGTGATTGTTTGAATGAATGAATTATAATTAATTTAATTATCAACAGCGAATCGCATCTTGCGTTTAATATAACGCGTCGATAATTTTCGTTCCAGAAACCGGGCATAAGCCTGTTGGAGGCCTTGTAGCGGCAAAACTAAATGAGCCTCCCCCGTCTTCTCAGTTTATGTATTTTTTGTACATTTAGTATAAAATGACTTATGACAGAAAACAAATATTATCTAATAACGAGTGTTCATTATCTCGCCATGACCGGATTATTTTTAGTGAGGTGCATTTCCATCTCTATTAATCCTTTTCATGGACGAAGCTATTAGATTTCTTCGGATAGGTGAGGTCTTCTTTTGCTATAGGCCAAAGAAAACCTCACCTGTCCGAGGAAATCTATACTTACTTACTTTTTTATTTTTTAATGCTATGTATTATTTATTGTATTCATAGTAGTTTATAAAAATACTAGCGACCCGCCCCGGCTTCGCACGGGTGCAATGGAGAAACACTGATAATTTTTTTCGTAAAGAGTATAGGATAAAAATGTTTATTGTGGGTTATCCCTAAGAGATAGACATATACCATCGCAGACTTTTTTGTAGACCTTTTTAAGGTGTACAATACTGTAGTACATTATTTTGATCCATCTCGAATAGTTCAGCCAGCGTTTACAATGTAAGCGCAAAAAAATTTGTTTATTTACGACATCACATTAGAAACCTCTAAAATTATCAGTGTTTCTCTACTATATTATGCATTTATTATACATATAAACCTTCCTCTTGAATCACTCTATCTATTAAAAAAAAACGCATCAAAATCCGTTGCGGAGTTTTAAAGATCTAAGCATATATAGGGACAGACAGAAGAGAAGCGACTTTGTTTTATACTATGTAGTGATTACATTATCAGGGGTTATTAAAACATCGACGAGGTTTATAATAGGATCACACGAGTGTTTTAATAACGGGTGAGCGACCCCTAAAAAGTATTAATAGTAGATAGTGTCTTATATCACAGGCTCTATTTTGATTGCGAAACTCAACGAAGGATTCTAGGTCTGCGTTAAAAGTGTTCCTTTAAATGGCAGCAATAATTAAATATTAAGATCTTAGCTATTTATTTATACAATTTATAGATCAACGAAATAAGATTTTTCTCCTAATTTCGCCCCCAAAAGGATTAATAAAAAAAAAAATCGTCAATTGACCATTATTTGACTTAAGTATATAGTTATTTAATACCAATTTTCGAGTTAATCAAGCCAAACTATAAAATCCTTCACTCTGAAACTTACTACCCTTTTCACTTCGTTACATTTTCCAAGAACCCTGACATACCGTTATTCTTTATTTCCGCTCTTTATTTAGAAATATTGAGTTTCGAATTAATCGGCCCGCGCGGTAAAATTCTTCCATACAAACTTTGACACCCCTTAATACGCATATAGGAAAAATCATTCTGTATAACCTGTAATTTAAAGAACGTTCACAGTCTGAATTACCTAAAATTTAGGTTCAAACTTAAAATTTTCACAAAAAAAAATTTTTCCTTATTTTTGATTGGCCCTGGTAAAAAAAAAATTATTGATAGGTAATTTTTTTTTATTGGTACATTCCAATGTGGCCCATCAGCAGGTAAAAGGTAATCCATGACTTTTCGGACACCCAGTATAAGATAAGAAGAAGAAGAAGAAAGTAGATAGATTTGGTTTAAGGGCCTTGAACATAATTATTTGCAAAAAATTACCGTCCGGGGCCCACCCGTACCCTTATCTCCTAGATTTATATTGATTTTAATAGTGTAGGTAGTTAGATATTGATCCATATTTTACAGGTAACAGGAACATTATAGCGGTTTACGGCACTTATAATTACTAAAAAAAAAATCAATGCATACTTACGAAGGCCTTTTGACATAATATTGTATTAAAAAAAATGTTACTTTGCTGAATTATATTATAGACATTTAGATGTCATGATGTTATAGTGCCTACACAGAACCTTTATTCTGTGGGTTCGACTCGTTGTAAGCCGGTTTTTGAGCTTTCCTGCGATACAAATTTTCGTTTCTTATGCTAATTTTCTGCGTCATTTATAATGTTTCCGAAAAAAAGGCACCAATTATGGTCATTGGCCTTTATAATACTCACAGAAATCTTGATATTTTGTCTAATTGTACAAAATACCATTTCATGGCGATTGCATGACACACCCTGATAAACCACAAAATATACAGACAGATCTCCCAGAAAAGCGGCCAAGTGCGAGTACCATGCCCTTGCCATGTTTGTTCAAGGCAAATCACAAAATTTTTTCATCGCTCAGTGAAAACATCATCATTTCAGCCATAATATGACCACTGCCGAGCTCAAGCCTCCTACAGTTGTCACATCGACCTGCGCAATTTCTCATGATACGAGCAAAACCGTGCCTCCTGCTCCGGAGCGTCCATATACCTTGTGGAACGCCTATCCACGCCACTTGTTCCGGTAAGTGGTATTAATGTAATACAGCCGTGCGATTCTGTAACCAACCGGTCGATTCTGTAAAAATCTCACCGTGAAATCATAAGTGAAGTGAGCACTTAATAGTGTTAATCCCTAGCGAATGACAGCTCACTCCACGCTCACTTCACCCAAGCTTTCACGGTGAGATGGTTACAGAATCGCACGGCATCTCACCGTGAAAACTTGGGTGAAGTGAGCGTGGAGTGAGCTGTCAGTGTCATCCCACCTGATACTAGGGATTGACCAAGCATACATTTATAATCATAATCGAGACTTTAATCATATTTTTTTTGCTATTTCTATTGATCAATTTATATAATTTTAAAGCTAGTATCTTAGTTGTCAAAACTTTACTATTTTGTGGGGTTTTAATCTAGGCGAAAAAGAAAATTGATATTCTGACTAAGTTTCTGTTTTGCTATTTTATTTTAAAGCCCCACAAAATGGTAATGTGTTGACAACTAAAATACTAGCTTTGAAATTATATAAAACGATCAAGAATTACCAAAAAAATATTTCTAAAATCTCGATTATGATTGTAAATGTATGCTTGGTCAATCCCTAGCATCAATGGGATTACACTGACGGCTCACTCCACGCAACTTAGCACGGTGAGATTTTTACAGAATCGACATGCAAAGCTCTTCCGAGAAGCGTAATGTGTTTCGAGATTGGGAAACCAGTTGAAGAGCCATCTGTAAAGATTGCAGAATGACGAAAAATTTCTATGTATTTCCATCACCATCATCTGCTAGGCCTTTTGCTATGCTGGGATCGGTTTCCTGTTGAATACCAGTATTTTACATTCTGACCTCACCAATCCAGTTACTTGGTAATACGATACCCCATGGTGAGACTGTCAGATTTTCGGTCTTCTGACTACCCGTAACGACTTTCAAAGACTTATAAATGTCAGCCGGGACCAACGGTGTAACGTGCTTTCCAAGGCATGGTCTCGAAATGTAATGGTTGGTCACTCGTTGTCACTTGACAGGCCTGTTGGTCTAGTGGTCAGTGGCCCTGACTGCTATGCCCAGGGTCGTGGGTTCGATTCCCACCTAGGACAAATGTTTGTGTGATGAGCACGATCATTTGTTCTTTGTCTGGGTGTAATTTATCTATAACTAGCGACCCGCCCCGGCTTCGCACGGGTGCAATGGAGAAACACTGATAATTTTAGAGCCATTATTTCTCGTAAAAAGTATAGGATAAAAAATGGTTATTGTGGGTTATCCCTAGGAGATAGAGATATACCATCGGGAACTTTTTTGTAGACCTTTTTAAGGTATACAATACTGTAGTACATTATTTTGATCTATCTCGCCGGGTTCAGCCAGCGTTTACAATGTAAGCGCAAAAAAATGTGTTTATTTACGACATTACATTAGAAACCTCTAAAATTATCAGTGTTTCTCTACTATATTATGCATGTATTATACATATAAACCTTCCTCTTGAATCACTCTATCTATTAAAAACCGCATCAAAATCTGTTGCGCAGTTTTAAAGATCTAAGCATATATAGGGACAGACAGACAGGGAAGCGACTTTGTTTTATACTATGTAGTGATATGTATGTATTTAGAAATATATATGTATGTTTATCAGTTGTCTGGTACTCATAGCACAAGCTCTGCTTAGTTTGGGACTAGATGGCGTTGTGTGATAGTTGTGGAATATTATTATTATTATTATTATTATTATTATTATTATTACTCATCCACGGACTGCCCTCGGCCTGCGTAGCTTAACCTACGATCGACCAGTGCGGCTGTTATCATTTGGTTGCGAACCCCTCTTTTTTATGATATGGAACTTTTACTGCGCGAGTCGGATTCGCACTTGGCCGGTTTTTTAATCAATATTATTTTATTAAATAACTTTTTCATGCGCATTACAGGTTTGACACAAGTAGGCCACCTCCAACACTGACAAGCACTGCACCTCCAGTAAGACATACTGCCATGAAACGAGCTGCTGAGGCTTCTGGGGGTAAGTTTCTTACTTCATTTGTGTTCTACTTTTTATTGCAATTTGTAAAAAGTAAAATATTGAAAATGCCCAGCGAAAATAAAAATAGTGAATAATAATAATATAATATAATAATAATAATTAAGTAAGTAAGTAAGGCGAAAGCGCCAGAGTATCCCGTGATTTTGATTGCAATTTGGAGCGACGTATCAGTTTGTATGTTGATGAAAATATAATTCAAAATCGTAAAAAATATGTATTTACAGAATTTTTCAAACAAATCATCTCTCTATTCCAATTACCATGGTGAATGACCATTTCACTTGTGGCCAAAATCCTAACTTAGAGAGCTATAATTTTAATGTCTAACAGTCGATTGTACTCGTAAATATTGTATGTAATAATATCTTAATAGCATTCAAGTTTAGACACCTATGCATCAAAGCAATGATATTATAAGTAAAAGGAGATAGATACCTATCACATATTATCATTCGATCTTAACAAACGGCACACTAACTTACTATATACTTATATATATGTAATGTCACACTATAGAATATACAACATTATTTTTATTATATTGCAAACCAGCCGGTCGATTCTGTAAAAATCTCACCGTGAGAACTTGCGTGGAGTGAGCTGTCAGTGTCATCCCACTGATGCTAGAGATTGACTAAGCATACATTTACAATCATAAAAGTACCTTTGTTTATTTCGAACGTCTCTCGAAGGATACTTGTGAGCAGGACATTGCTAGCTACATAAAAGATAGACACACGAGGTTGTGTCATTGAAAATGATAAAAATGGAAACGACTTGAAAATATAACGCTTATAAGTTATTTGTTTTTGAATTACGACTTTTGGCCTGATGGAATTACGTTTCGGCGTTTCGTGCATTTTAGATACGGGCCGAAACAAGGGGAGTGTAATGTTAAAGTTTAAGTGTGTCACAATATGAATAGTAGTCACAAAATAACACATAATAATTGTAAATTCATTAGTAAAAATTTAAAAACTTCCATAGAAGATGTGAGAAAATTAAGTCGGCGAATGTAGTCTAGTTAGCTACGGTTTCTCATGATTTTGAGCACACAGGTAAGACTTCAGTAGACAGCGGCGAATCACTGGTCGGTAGACCATACGGCGGTGTGGCCATACTATGGCGAAAAGGCATTTTTGATAGTGTGTCTGTTATAAATTGCAACAGTGACAGACTGTTAGCTATCAAGGCTCCTTTAGGAGGCCGCTCCATACTAGTCGTTTGTGTATATATGCCAGTGAAAGCGAGAGAAAACTTACCTATTTTCACAGATATTCTTAGTGAAATCAGCTCAGATTGTGGGTGTGCGCAGACATAGAATTTTTGGGGATTGATTCAAACTGGTTTACCTATTTTGACACTTTTCATCGTAAGGACAGTTGGTTGGACCATTGTATTGTTTCACAAGTGGCCGGGCAATCTACTGTTAATGTCGGAATAATTGAGGATATTCATTTTGTTTCTGATCATCTGCATATATTTATTGAGTGCAATTTGGGTTCAATTAGTCCTATCGCTAGTGCTGTAATCTGGGGGGAAAGAGATGAGACTCAAGTTAGTAAATATCGAGATTTATGTAATAAAGGTTTGCGAGACATTGACTTCCCCACAGAATTTGAAGCATGTAGTTTTGAGCCTTGTAGTTCATCTGAACATAAGTTAGTTTTAGATAAAATGTACCAACACGGCTGTACAATCCAAAAACAAGGTGAGATTGAAACGGCATAATAAACGTGTGTGCGGCTGGAATGTACAGACGCCAGCACATCACGCTACACGAAACTGTCAGATTTTCCCAATCAACTTTGAACCTTATGCTTTAGCGATAAAGTTGAAAATCTATTAAAGAAATTTGACAGATTGTAGTAGCTTGATGTGCTGGCGTCTGTACATGTGAGGGAAGCGCATCGGGAGGCTAGGCTAAAATACCAGAACTGGATGGTTCTGGTTAGACCAAGTACTGGTTCCGCTTACGACCAGATGTGCGAGTCCGGTAAAATTTTTAAAGGGCGGCTAAAATGGTGTCAGAACGGTACGGTTAAAAACAATCATTACGTTTTAAGTAAATTAAATAGAAATTTGCGTAAGCGCGCCTGTGTGGGCTCGAAGGACCATTCGGCTCGAAGGACCATTATATGCGGGGTGCAAGGTTGTAGGTAATATTACATCACTGATTGGTTTTGGATTTAAAGAGTTTATTAAAGGTTCTCCAAGTTTAATGGTAAATGTCTTAAAGTAAAATGTTATGTTTACTGTTATGTTAAATGTTATGAATGCACCCGGTGCGTTTGATGCCTGGTAATGCACATGTTAAAGTACATATTATAAAATGGTCACTTAGATACAAGTATAGTGAATGTTGTAAACTGCTGCGTTAGCAGGTTTCGGTTGCTTCTACCGAACAGCGTCCTTCTGCGTATAACACAAAGTGGGGGACAATTCGAACAATTGTTACGATATGTTTGAGTAGGGAGCGATTAGTAAGACATTGTAAATAGTGATGATTAACATTTTTAAACACGCTAAGATGGTACATTGTTGAAAGTTATTTATTATACCTGCAGCCTGCTGTGGTTAAGTAATGCGATGTTGAATACTTTTCATCCACTTTGAGCTTTAAGTGGTTAGCATAAGGTGCAACAAATCGCATTAACTACATTTTATC
The DNA here is from genome assembly GCA_949629135.1 of Eremobia ochroleuca. Taxonomy (NCBI): domain Eukaryota; kingdom Metazoa; phylum Arthropoda; class Insecta; order Lepidoptera; family Noctuidae; genus Eremobia; species Eremobia ochroleuca. The sequence continues at coordinate 20,188,374 of OX451384.1, read as the reverse complement.
ACTTACGGCTGCATTTACGAATAAAGTACATGTTTACGCCTATGCTTAGGTGTGTTAGGGAGACTAAATGAAAAACTGTTATAGAACAAACCAATACTTATTTAGACTCTTTAAATTAAATTGACGTGTACAAGATTACAAAATTCTAGGACCCGTTACAATGTTATGCGTATGTTCACCGATCGTTGGTGCCGCGTCGAAGCAAGTCTCCGAATCGCCGGCGCTGCACGCCGCGGAGCCCGAGCGATCCCCTCTGCCGCTGTCCTGTCGTGTGCGGTGGCGCGTCGCCATTGGTCCGCTGAGGTATGGCGTGACCATCGTCCAATGGTAGTGACGCGCTCCGATTGGTTCCGCGACGTCGGCTCGTACGATGACGTGGTACAGGCCGCAACATACTCCCGGGCGTTGAAGGCTTCTGCTTCAACTGGATAAATTGTCCCGCCAGAGGGGACGCATCGTGCGGACGGCACGGGTGACCGTCCCTTTGGTTGTGGTGACGTCTGCCACCCGACTGACCCCGTCTGGGCCAGGGTGTAGGCGCGTGACACGCCCCAGGCGCCACTGGAGCGGCGGCAGGTTCGCCTCCCGCAGGAGCACGAGGTCGTTGAGGCAAATGCCTCGCTGCTGGGTCCTCCACCGGGACCGTTGCTGCATCTCAGCCAGAAACTCCTTCTGCCACCTGGACCAGAACTGTTGGCGGATTTTTTCAATTAACTTGTAGCGTTTGGGCCGCAGTGCTGTGATTGGTGGTGATGGGACGGCGGTCAACGGCCTGCCCACCAAAAAGTGCCCCGGGGTTAGTGGAGAGGGATCATTAGGGTCTGACGAGAGGGGAGAGAGGGGACGGGAGTTGAGTATTGCCTCAATCTGCGAGAACAGTGTCGCCAGCTCCTCGAACGTCAAACAGGCCTCCCCAGCTACTCGTTTAAGATGATATTTAGAGGATTTTATACCAGCCTCCCATATGCCTCCGAAATGGGGCGAATATGCAGGCCCAAACACGAAGCGGATTCCCTCGTTCGCCGTGTAATTGTACACAGATTCTTGGGCCTCCTGCAGCAGCCTACCCAGCTCATTGCATGCACCTAGAAAATTACGACCGTTATCACAATATATGACATAGGGTTTACCTCTCCTAGCTACAAACCGGTGGAGACACAGAATGAATGCTTCAGACGTGAGGTCGCTGACCACCTCTAGGTGAACCGCCTTAGTGGTGAGACACACCAACAGACATAGATAACTTTTAGTTATGCGGTTCCCTCGGCCTTTGCGACTCGAAATTTTAAACGGGCCCGCAAAGTCTACTCCACAAGAGCTGAAGGCGAAGCTATTATCCGTTCTAACGGGCGGCAAATCACCCATAATTGGTTCGAAAGGTTTACCTCTCAATCGCGTACACACTATACACTGCCTGGTAGTCGTGCGAGCAAGAGTTCGCCCTCCCAAGGGCCAATATTCCTCACGAATGGCTGCAAGCAATGCCTGGGGACCAACATGGAACAAGCGCAAGTGTTCATATTTTACTAACAGCTTAGTGAATCTATGTTTAGCGTCTAGAAGAACCGGGTGTTTCTTATCATAGCTGAATCTCGAATTTTCCAGACGGCCTCCCACCCGTAGCACTCGTTCCGAGTCTACAAAAGGATTAAGAGGCAACATTTTTGAATTTTTGTTTAACGGCAGCCCTTTGCTTAATATTTCGATTTCTTCAGCGAAAGTCTCATATTGACTGAGTTTAATTAGAAGAGTGCATGCGTTTTGCAACTCTTCGACTGATAAGGTTTGACTAGCATTTCTCTGCCCTTTCCCTATCTGGATAAATCTTAGCACGTAGGCGGCTGTTCTTTTCAGCCGTAAGAAATTAGAGAACCTGTTGAAATCTATAAGCTTTGTATTATCTACTCTATTATTATTATTTGCCGCACATGAGTATGGGTTAAGTGGTTTGACTTCTGGCAACGATATTTCCTCTAACGGAGCTAGCTTGGGAGACCACTCACTGTCTTCTTGTTTTAAGAAGGGAGGGCCTTCCCACCAAAGTGTTGAACCTTGCAGCACTTGAGGTTCTACTCCTCTTGATGCCATATCTGCAGGGTTCAAACTTGTGCGCACATGACGCCACTGATAGTCAGCTGTTAACTCCTGAATTTCATTTATTCTGTTACGCACAAACGTTTTAAGTGAGTTTGGCTGCATTTTCAGCCATTCTAGTACTACCGTGGAGTCGGTCCATATGAATTTTTTACTTATTTTTTCTTTCAAGGACTGAATTACTTTATGACTAAGTCTAGCGCCGAGGAGCGCTCCACATAATTCTAGTCTAGGGATAGTCATAGGCTTAAGGGGTGCTACCCTGGCCTTGGCACATAGTAGGCGCGAGGTGTAACTACCTTTGTTCCTCCTTGACCTTAAATAAACGCAGGCGCCATAGGCAGCCTGTGAGGCATCTACAAAACAATGCAATTCAATATATTCTGGTAATTCACACAGAGTGTGCCTAGGTAGATGCAAGTTATACAGATATGATAAATTATTACTAAAGTTTAGCCAGTCCTTAACTAAATGATTTGGTACTGGCTCATCCCAATCTAACTTGGCGCACCATAGCCTTTGGAGTAAAATTTTTGGCTTTATGATGGCCGCACTCAGTAGTCCTAATGGATCGAAGATTTTACATGTCATCGATATAATCGTTCGTTTAGTTATGTGAACAGCTGTAGGTACATTGGTGGAGAATTGAATTGTGTCGGTCACTGGAGACCAGTTTAATCCTAGTACAGCGGATTCCTTGCACAAGTCCAGAACATCAGTACTAAAGTGGTCATTTTTGAATATTTGTGGACAATTTGTACGAAATTTTCTAAGTTTAAAACCCGCTGACTCTAACACTCTAGTAGTACCTTTATGGATGTGCGTCAGCTGCTCTTCTGATGCGCAGCCAGTGCTTAAGTCGTCTATATAGAAATCAGTTAGCATAACCTCCTTTATAAGTTCATCATCACATTCTAGAGCGAGCTGTTGAAGACACCTCGTACTAAGGAAGGGAGCTGACACCGTACCATAAGTCACTGTGTTTAACTGGTATGTTACAATGTTATGAGTCTTCCCACAACGCCACAGTATCAATTGCAAATTACGTTGTGACTCATCAATTAGAATTTGCCTATACATTTTAGTTATATCTCCGGTAAGAACAAACCTATGCTCGCGAAAACGTAGTAATATGGACATTAAGTCACTCTGAATGACTGGACCTACCGCTTGTATATCATTCAGCGATTTTCCAGAAGTAGTCTTCGCAGATGCGTCGAAGACTACTTTCACTATGTTCCCGAACGACACAGTGATGGGGTAGGTAGTACCCGAACTGCGGTTGTGCAATTTCAGTTAGGTGACCTAATTCCTTATACTCCTTAATGAACTCCGAGTAAGCTTCCTTTAGTTGGGGGTTTTTATTTAATCTGGTTTCTAAGTGCATAAGTCGCGTCCTAGCTATTGCATAGGAATCGCCTAACGCGCTCTCGGGTTCTTCCTTTAGAGGCATTGTTACAGAGAACCTCCCGTTTGAGAGGCGTTTGGTATGTTGAACAAAATGCCCTTCACAGAAATGCTCATCGGGGGAACGGGAATAGTGTTCAGCATAACCCTCTTCTATTTCCCAGAATCTTTTCAGACACTCTTCTACGTCTTGGCTAACGTTACAAGTTACAGTGAGGGACTTTAGGCTACCTTGCCCTGTAGGGCCTGACACTACCCAACCTAATTTAGTATCTTGTAGTGCTGGTTTATTTTTTCCTAGATATATGTGATTGGCATTCACAATCGCCCAATATACGTCCGCACCTAACAGAATGTCTATCTTCGAAGGTTCATAGAAAGTGGGATCCGCTAGCCTAACTTCCTTTGGTATACAGAGTTGCTTAACGTTTACCTGCATGTTTGGCAACGTACCCATAATATTTGGTAAGACAAGACAGTTAACCGAGATACAGAAATTAGTCACGCGCGACTGTAGTTTAATGTTTGCCCTTTCGGAAACCTTTGAAATAGAATTATTTATTCCGGCTATGTGAGTGGGACGGGAAGTGTCACAAATTAACCCGAGCCTTTGTTTCATGCTGTTGGATAGTAAGGACATCTGGCTACCTGTGTCTAGTAATGCTCTTGCCTGATAGGTTTCCCCAGTTTGCGGATGCACTATGTCTACCAAAGCCGTACCTAGCAGTACTTGACCTACCGAGGCCGCGGAGAGAGAAACTGGTAAGTTAGAGGGCTCACGGGCCGGAGCGTCTGCTGTGGACCTATTGGTCTTAAACTCGTTATTGTGTACTAGTGAATGATGTTTCCGTTTGCATACACGACACATAAGCCTGGCCTTGCATTGAAATGAGTTCTGACCGCTCTTAAGGCAATTCTTACATAGTTTCAATCTTGTGACCTCAGCTAGCCTATCCCCAATGTCCATTTTCTTAAATTTGGGGCACTCGGATAAATGGTGACTGTCATTGCAGACATGACACGTAGACGGTTCACCTTTATCTCCGAATGCAGCAAAAGTCCTATTCGGTTTAGACTCTTTACTGCTGCTTGGCCTTCGGTCCCTTCTCTCGGCATTTTCCATGCCTGCGAAATACATTGTTTCTAGAATGTCGGCTCGATTTCTTAGAAACCTTGTGAAATTTTCTAAGTTATGGTAATCGGCTAACGTAGACCTGTGCTCTTCCCATTTAGTGTTAGTCACCGGATCTAATTTTGAAGCTATAATGAATAGGATAAGTGCATCCCATTTATCAGTTGGCTGACCCAAAGCTTCCAGCGCTCTCAAGTTTTTTGACATATGGTCTACTAAGTACCTTAACGCTTTATAGGATTCCCGACTACACTTCTCAACACTAATTAAAGCTTTGAGATGATTGTTTATGAGAATATTTTTATTATCATATCGCTCGCATAGTAAATCCCATGCTAATTTGTAGCTATTCGAGGTAAACTCTATTGATTTAATTATCCCCTTAGCACTCCCTTCCAAAGCCGATCTTAAGTAGTGAAATTTATTTATTTCTGGAATTGATTTATTGCTGTGAATAATAGAATCGAATGTATCTTTAAATTCTAGCCATGTTAACAAGTTTCCATCAAACTTTGGAAGGTGTATGGTTGGCAATTTCACTCCGTTAAATGTATGGGAACAATAGCTTGGCTGATGAGAACAATTACTAATTTCTCCAACACTGTTTGCCTTATTTATTGGTAATGGGGTAGCCTCAATTAATTCTTGAGCTACAGAGAGAGCAGAGTAAAATTGACGCTCTGTTGCCTCTCTTTCTTCCAATTGTTCATCTACATCGGAGCAACATATTTCAATTTCTGACTGTAATTCGTCAAATGTTTTAAATAATTCTTGAAACTTGGCTAATCTCAAAGAAATTTCTTTAACTTGGACGCTGGCAACCTCTCTAGGCTCCAGGTCCTGCATAGTACCTAGATAGTCTATGAATTTTGTTAACCTACCCTTGATTGTGCCACGCTTTCTAATTAACTCTTTAATTTTGACCTTCAGGTCGGTATCTACACTGGTCATTTTGCTATCAACGAGACCTATTGTCTATTGAAATACAAACACAAAACAATGCAATACAATGAGCTGAATAGATAAATGTGCAGTAAACCTGACAATGTTCGCGTCGCTCCGACACGTGTTCCCAAATACGACTTCCGCCTTGTAGCGGGCCGTCGCCGTCCGCCGCTAATGTCGTCGGCGCGTCGAGGGAATCCGCTGCGCTGGTTCTGCACCGGAACAGTTGCCGTATGGCCGGAACTCTGAAATAGTCAGCGGGATGGCTGGTTCACCAAGCTTTGATTGCGTGCACTTAATTCACACGCGCGCATGAATATGGGTTGGGTAGGGAAAACAATGCGTGCAGCTTAAAATGCTAGCTTGCGTTTTACAATATCGCCACAAGTGAGGTTATGCGTTACGTGGGATTACATTTATGAATATGGACTTAAGCGGGTAGGTGCACACCAACATAAAAATGATTCGACTAGAGCGGAAAAATTGCAGCTTAGCGCCTAGCCTAGCATAAGCCAGCTCAACCCACGTGCAATTAACCCTGCAAATTAGGAAAAATATGGCCTTTTTCCGGTTTGACGTTTGAACAGCAAGCCGCGCACTGGTTCACAGCGCAAGGGCACAGGAAAAGATTAAAGAAAGGAAATGAATGGATCAGGGCTTACTCTCCTGGGCTAGACCTTCGGCAGACGTGTTGAGTTTGACCCGCCGTCACCGTCCGAAGCCTCCCTGGACACAGCAGCTCGTCCTCGCTCCCCTTCTTGATTACGCAGCCCGGCTGGATGGATGGCGGGCTGCGGCACTTGCTTGACGCGACGACTTCCGTAGACGCTTCTCGACGATTCGTCCGTCGCCGATTCTCGAAGATTCGATGAATTTAAATTTAATGCAACGAGTCCTGTCACGGTCGCCACTTGTTTACGCCTATGCTTAGGTGTGTTAGGGAGACTAAATGAAAAACTGTTATAGAACAAACCAATACTTATTTAGACTCTTTAAATTAAATTGACGTGTACAAGATTACAAAATTCTAGGACCCGTTACAATGTTATGCGTATGTTCACCGATCGTTGGTGCCGCGTCGAAGCAAGTCTCCGAATCGCCGGCGCTGCACGCCGCGGAGCCCGAGCGATCCCCTCTGCCGCTGTCCTGTCGTGTGCGGTGGCGCGTCGCCATTGGTCCGCTGAGGTATGGCGTGACCATCGTCCAATGGTAGTGACGCGCTCCGATTGGTTCCGCGACGTCGGCTCGTACGATGACGTGGTACAGGCCGCAACAGTACATAATAATATTGACCTACACTTGACTATTACGACAGTCCAAAGGCTGCAAGTGAGATGGAAAATGTTATCACCAGTTAATTATAATACAATCGCCGTACAGTTAGGTAATTACTGCCAAATTATTATCAATGAGCGTAAGATGACGCTGGAGGCGCGGGCGGCGCGGGGGCGCCGCGTAGTGACCATGTTATTGTACGGACAAGCAGGTAACATAACAAGCTTATAACTTTGTGATTTTTCATGATACAGTTTTGAAATGTTGTACGTAGATTCTTTACATAAAAATACTAGACACGTGTTTCGAGTTTTGCATATACTAAAACTAATGTTATATATTAGGTAACACGTGGAAATAGGACAGCATGTCGTAATTCTCGGGAGCGAAAAAGACACAAACATTCGCTGCTTCCGTTAACGCCGGCCTACGCTGAGTTCAGGTTTGCTAAATAGCCAAGTTTTAAAATAACACCTGCGGAGTGCGTTTAACCTATCTAATATATCTACATCTTTGTACTTATAATATCACTGCATAAAATCATGAAGTCCATCAGGCCGCGTCATAACCGAATGCGACGATTTTATAATGTACTCGCGCGGTCGATGAAGTCGCGTTTGTACGTCATAAATTCATGTTAACGATCGCGTACTTGCATATTCGCGCAACAGTCGCATTCTGTTAGGACACTAGGTCACGATGGTACTATTTAAAATAATTCATAATTACAACTTTACCACACGATAATGTGTAGATTTGATTTGCTTAACAATTATTTTCCCTGGCTTTAAGTAATGAACTTTTTAGTAGGTACTAATAATAATTATAGTTTATTTATTTCCATTATCGACACTAAAATACTTTATTTTACTTAATCACTTTTTTTTTGTAATACTTGGTTTATATGAATTCGGTTAAAAATAAAACTCATTGTTTAGGCGTAGTAACTTCAGAATGAATAAGTTCAACGCGTTTTGCTTATATTTATAGCAATACAATTTACTTTGGGCAGGTTGTTATGTGCTTGGCGTTCGTTTATTTTGTTTCCAGCCGAGCCAAGCCAGGTATCAAAACGGGCCAGTCGTCGCGTCGGCAATGCTAAGCAGCAGGACTTTAGGTTTGAAATGATAAATACATAAATGGTGGCCAAAAAGTCGTGGATCAAACGAAATAGGGAGATAAAGGAAGTCATTTCCAAAAAATAATCTTTCTACAGCATGGCCATACTTCAATTGCGATAAAAGCTATGAAAATTTTGTTTTCTTTAAATAAAATACAGAGTTCTTTTACAATTAGACTGATTAAAAAAAATGTCATATAAAACAAGCGGTGTTGTATGATTACTAGATAATGTACCAGCACTACAAAAGTTCTATTGCGGCTCTGGGTACCATTCAAGAGCAATTAATTTTTTTCCAAAAATTTTGAAGCGTTATTTACGTTTAAATAGATTCCACGCTTACCACGTGCAAAGGAGCTTTGCTGCCCTCTGATTATGAACCTAGAATGAGATTTTGCATAGAGATGCTAAGACGCTACAGAGAGGATCCGCAGTTCTTCAACATAGTGTTATGGACGGACGAGTCCAATTTCAGAAGAATGGGAATATTTCATATTCACAATTTACACTTTACTCCAGAGTGAACCCCTATATCATCAGAAATCATCGATTCCAGCATCTGTTCGGTATAAACATGTGGGCTGGCATAATTGGCCAGCAGTTGGTGCTGCATGAAATGTCAGCCAGGCTGAATGGTGTTCTGTATTTAAGTTTTTTACAAAATAATTTGAACCAAATACTTAACGAAGCTGAGGTTCCAGAAAATAGAATGGCAGAAATGTAGCTGCAACACGACGGGCGCCCCGCCTCATTACACACGAGCAGTTCGAGAAAATTTGAACGAGCGCTACCCCAACCGGTGGATTGGTCGAGATGGAGCTATTGCATGGCTAGCCCGCTCGCCCGACCTTAACCCGATAGACTTTTTTCTTTAGGGCTATTTCAAAGAAATAGTGTATCAAGAAAACAACAGCTAACGAGAACTACGAGAAAAGCTCGAGTTTGCTAGGGTACCAATTATGAACAAGAGAGTTGCAGTCAGCCGATTACGTACGAATTTTACTAGGCGGGGCAAAGTGTGCACCCTAATTGCGTAACACACTAACAATTTGAATAATTTTGAAGCATATTGCTAATCCATTGCTAGAATGTGTCTGCTCAACAACGTAAATAACGCAATGAATGTTGTTGAACTGTCAAAATGAAACCCATTGCTACTGATAGTGTGTTACGCAATTACCCTGCCGATGTGTTACCCCTCATTTGAATCAGAATTAAATCAGCAAGTTTTTCTGATTCAGGGTCACTTTTCCGGAGTATTTTTTTTTTCACAGTGTGCTTTTAAAGTGAGAAATTATTTTTGGTAACGCTTCAAATTGGAAAAAAATAATTGCTCTTGAAATTTGGTACCCAGAGCCGCAGTACAACTTTTGTACTGCTGATACATTATCTAGTAATAATACAACACCGTTTGTTTTATTGTTTGATATCACTTTTTTTTAATTAGTCTACTTGTAAAAGAACTCGGTATTTTATTTAAAGAAAACAAAAATATTCATAACTTTTAGGGCAATTGAATTATGGCCATGCTGTAGAAATATTTTTAGTTGTAAATGACCTCCTTTACCTCCCTATTTCGTTTGATCCACGACTTTTTGGCCACCTGTATTTGACGCTGTGCTTTACGTTTAATACCTATAAGGAAGTATGAGAGTGGTCATGAAATGGCGTGTTTATAAGCGGAACTCGTTCTGATTCCAATTACAAAGAGGCCTGTGTCACAGCAGTGGGAACGTTATATTCTGATCATGGTTTTACCTATGCTTATGTATGTAGTAATGGTTATATACCGTAGGCCAGAGGTACCGAACCCGCTCATTTTTACGATTGTTACTATTTTTAGGATAGAAACTACTAGTGTGTTACAAACACTATTTTAATGATTGAAAAAAAAAAATACGTAAAACGCGTATTTTATTATTAGATATAATTTCATTTTAGTTAAAGATATAAGTATCTTGTGAAAAGGCATGAAATGTTGTCGAATGAGTGGATAAAGTTGCTTCTTACTCCACGAAGGAATATACCCGACAAGAGAGACACGACATAGGACGAGAGGGTTATGTATGACATTCATTTACCCGCTCCAGACAGCGTTTATAGGGTTTTTACCCTAGAGATTCGACTTTTGAGTTTATTTTTACCAATTAGGCATAAGTAGGAATCAATCGTTAAAAAACTTTCGGATACCTCGGGCCCACGGTGTATATTTATTTTATTGCTTGCGTAATGCCAAATTTGATTAATACGCAGACATCTGATTTAGATGTCTGCGTAAAATTTCGCTTTTCAAGTTAAATTGAACGGTAAATATTGTAAATTAATGGTAAATTATCCGAGGGGTTGTAATGAAAATAAAATGTTGCGCGAAGTAACAAGTAGAGTACTTAAATAAGGTTAATCTAAATAACATAACATAACAAGACAAAATACTTTTTTGACCTAGTATTTCAAAAATAATTGGAAGGGTCTAGTCTGCCATCAGTGGTGGCAAAAACGGAACTCCTGTAATTTCACCCCGTCCGTCAGTATGTCCCGGCCATCAGTATGTCCCGGCCATTTTAACCAGAGACAAATATACAACAGTATTAGTAGTATATTGCAAACCTGTATATAGTTTGTTCAGAATAAGTAACTGAATCGATTCCAATAATTTTTACACCGTGATATATTTTGTCCCAAAAATATTTATAAAGGTAACAAGTTGGACACCGAGCGACACTAAGTACATATCCGCAATCATATGCATACAACACAGCAGGGGAATTGCGTAACACACTATCAGTAGCAATGGGGTTAAAATTTTGTACATATATTCTTTACATAAAAAAACTAGACACGTGCTTCAGGTTTCGCATATACTAAAAATAATCACTACATAGTATAAAACAAAGTCGCTTCCCTGTCTGTCTGTCCCTATATATGCTTAGATCTTTAAAACTCCGCAACGGATTTTGATGCGGTTTCTTTTAATAGATAGAGTGATTCAAGAGAAAGGTTTATATGTATAATACATGCATAATATAGTAGAGAAACACTGATAACTAATAAGACGGCCTTCTACATATGTATTGTAGATGTTTGGAAGGCAGATGTACCACATAGTTGATGAGATAAGGGCTTCTAAATTCGTGTAGGGCTTATTACACTTGTCCAAACTGCTAAGTTACCTACTGAATTCAGACAAGTGTGATTGCAATCAGCAAGTGAGTCTCCTTTTTTCGGTGGGAAAATCCTCATGGATACTCTCCGTCTGGGAAGAACGGAGGGTTATGTCGGACGGGGAATGTACCTAAACTCTAATATTAACGTACCTAACTAGGCAAAACGATTTTTATCAGCCTAGCTGCCTGGGGTAATTTAAGAACAGTCACATGTAAAGAAAAACCTTAAGCTAGGTATCTGACGTGACGTCTTGCCTCGTTCATTCGTAAACTTTACTGCATAAGTCGACAAATAACTTCCATGTCTATATTAATGATCTAACGAAAACCGAAAAACAATCCTCCGTCCTCCCGTAAAAGCAGTGTTACCGTAAAAAATAAAAGACAGTAAATATAAATTCAAGAAAAGTATTAAAAGCCAAATTCAACTATCAAGAGTTTTGACACATACAATGTGGTGTTCAATAGTGAGATACTAGGTGCGATTTCACCAAATTTTATTGAGAATATATTTTGATGTTTTGATAGTTAACGCAATGAATGTCATTGAACTGCCATAATTAAAGGCATTGTAAGGGTGTTACGCAATCTGACGGGGTCCGCTGGGGCCGATGCTTGCCAGGGCCGCGGGTTGTTCGAAAGAGTTACAGTGGCCCTTGGCACAGGCAACTGAAGGAACACGGGTGGGTTTTAGTCAGTAAAAGTCTGACACACCCTCCGGCTCCGCTCAGAGCGGGAGAAGTTATTTGGTATTTTCCCACCCAAAAAAAAAGGGTGTTACGCAATTACCCCGCCGCTCGCAATACTAACCGATAGCCATCACGACTATACGGTTGATTGGAGCCTTGTTTGATATACAACATGTATGACAAAACCCCTGTCCAATCTGTGAGGGTGTTGTTAGGTATCGTGCTAAGAGTCTATTAACGTGGTCATTTTCAGAAAAATAAAATAGAACTATTTTTTTTTTAATGGGGAATTTTACCTGGTTATTCATGGGACTCGGGCAGCCGTCGTGTAGCGGGTGTCTACAAGTCATAACGTATGAGCTCTTTTGAACATCGATATTTTTATTATAAAACTGGGGTGATTTTGGTATTACTTAAACGTGAATTGGAAATACCTATAAACAAAAATACTTTCAATAATAGTAAGTTTTATTTTTTACTTTTTGTAATTTTATTGCGGTAGGTACAGGACCGATATCCCTCTTTCGGATTGGACAGGGTACATGCTATAAAAAAGAACTAATACACGCCAACACAGACATATCGATACCTCCTAAGTATACTGAGTCAACTAACAAATTTAGGTATTTTTATATTTTTATATAAACGTACATGATAAATCGTGATCTTAACGTTTGTGTTAAAAAAAAATAAAAAAGAACAATAATTACCGAGATAATTTCACGTATACAAAATCAATTTCAACATCAGTAAAAATCGTACATTGTAAACTGATCTAAATAACATCGTACCAGTGTACGCGGGGCGTGAGGGGGGACGCATTGATACAAGTTTATTGCGCGGCTCAGTATACGATGAATGGCGGCGAGTGCGCACGCAATTTTAGGTAATAATTCTGTTTCGTAAAGTTACTATTATTCGTATATAATATATCGTGGATGTATCATCACTACATAGTATAAAACAAAGTCGCTTCCCGCTGTCTGTCCCTATGTATGCTTAGATCTTTAAAAGTACGCAACGGATTTTGATGCGGTTTTTTTTAATAGATAGAGTAATTCAAGAGGAACGTTTATATGTATAATACATGCATAATATAGTAAAGAAACACTGTACATTTTAGAGGTTTCTAATGTGATGTCGTAAATAAACACATTTTTTTCCGCTTACATTGCAAACGCTGGCTTAACCCTACGCGATAGATCAAAATAATGTACTACAGTATTGTACACCATAAAAAGATCTATAAAAAAGTCCACGATGGCATATGTCTATCTCTTAGGGATAACCCACAATAACCATTTTTTATCCTATACTTTTTAAGAGAAATAATGGCTCTAAAATTATCAGTGTTTCTCTACTATATTATGCATGTATTATATGCATATAAACCTTCCTCTTGAATCACTCTATCTATTAAAAAAAAACAGCATCAAAATCCGTTGCTTATTTTTAAAGTTCTAAGCATACATAAAGACAGACAGACAGCGGGAAGCGACTTTGTTTTATACTATGTAGTGATAGTGATCAGCATTGCACCCGTGCGAAGCCGGGGCGGGTCGCTAGTGTGTCTGATAATATAGTTGTACATGTTAAATTAATACTTATTAGTAACAGAATGCAGTCAAACAGGGCGCGAAAAATTTTTAATTTACTTGATGTATATGTTAGCTAGTTCGCAGTTTGTTATAGATATTAGTCATCGCTTTCTAGTAGTGGGTCACACTCAAAATGAAGGCGACAGTATGCACGCTTTAATTGAAAGACAGACGAAAGATAAGATGCTTTATACGCCTGATCAATGGTATACAGCTTTTAGATTTGCCAAATCCGATGAAAAGCCATACAAAGTTACTGAAGTGTCTCAGGAATTCAGGATAAATTAATTAAAGACTTTAAATCAAAGCTAAAACTTATAAACAACTGGACAACTACCAACGATGGATAAAAAAAAATGCCTTGGAATAAAGTAACGGAAGTACCAGTTAAAGCGGAATATCCATTTAGGCTGTTTTATAAAACGAGTTACCAAGATGATGCTTACAAGTGGATAGATTGTGTAAAGAAACCTAAAGCTACACGAAATCGAAGAGAGTTAAATATTGATATAGATATTGTAATATTTCTTTAGCTTATCAGTCACCCATTCCTATTGACCAAAATAAGCACAAAGACTTGATGGATCTTTGTAAGACACTGGTAATTCCTAAGGAGTATCCACGGACTAGATTTTTTCTAGTCCGTGGGAGTATCATTTATTTTTTAATAATTTGATTTCAACGAACTCTAATGCAGCTAACAACAGCGATTCTGACTGATCTCTAATTTGTTAAACCTTATATCTTTTGAGCATTAGAAATGCCTAGACTGTTGTGTTATTAATTTCTATTATTTTTATTAATATTGTTTAACGTAAGTTACCATTTTTAGTTCTTATTACTTTTATTGACGTACTGGAGAAGTACCTGTTTTAGTTTTTAATAGTGATTTGTTTACGTTGTAGCTTTTAGTAAAGCTATTATGTTAAAAAGAAATTCCTACTTAATTATGGCGAAAAATACATTGTGATTCTTCAAAATGAGTTGTTTTTGGTTTATGATTCTTGTTCTTCTTCCTAGCTTTTATTAATCCCACATATCGTAAGGTATTACAAAAAAAAAATACTAATAAAAAACCTCGGTAAATTACATTGGTCCAGTATACGTTGAGGTTTCAAATGTTAACATTGCTAAGTACTTTCCTAGTATAATGAGTCAAGTGATATAATTTCAACATTTTATTATTAAGTGAGACAGAAAACCCCGAAAACAAACAAAAGTAAAATTATATTAATAAAATGACAATCATATTTCATGTGATTTTGATGTAAACGATGGATTTTGATGGACAACGTACATGAATATAACTGGTAGTTAAACCATTTCACTATTGAGTCCCGCCGGCGTATACCCAGTCATGTACATAAAATGTCATTTAAAAACAAAAATCAGCAAAATCATTTTATACCAAAGGAAGAGCTTACAATTTTTATTAAAAAAACATTTACTTTATTTCGAATTAATTTGATTTCATTAAAATATAAACGATTTGCCTTCAAATCGCTCTCCTATAAAATAACTATAATGTCAGTTGACTCATAGGTAATAGGTAATACGGGCTGGTGTCCGCAACTCCACGTCAATGCGCGTATTTTGCGTAAAAGTTGACTCATTATACTTAGGAGGCATCGATATTTAGTTTGAAAAGCATTGCATAACTAAATCATATTTTTATGATATTAAAGCAAAAGCGTCACCCGACTTTCGAAATTCAAATTTTCTTACGGATTTTATCAATCAGCAGGTTAGTATCAGGTTTTATTATTAAATTTGTATTTTTCGGGCCACCTTAGTGCAGCCCCCTTAAATAAAAAATCACATTACAGGTTAGATACAAGTAGGCCTCCTCCGCCTCTTCCAAGAGATGCACCTGCTGTGACACATGCTGCGGTGAAACATGCTGCTGTGACACATGCTGCTGTGACACATGCTGCTGTGACACATGCTGCTGTGACACATGCTGCTGTGACACATGCTGCTGTGACACGACCTGCAGAGCCTGAAGACGGTGAGGATAATCTTACTACATATTTATTCAAATTTTGATTGAAAGATATAACAAGTAGGTACTGTAGCCCTAGATTTAGTCCAGGGTCTGATGGCATTAAGTCCGCCTCTCTACATTTATGTGCTTGAAGTATTAAATAAATAAATAAAGCAGGAAGATAGTCATAGGAACTCCTTAACTAAACAAGATAGACCCTTATATTTTCTGGTCTTGGACCCTGGATTTCCTCTAGGGCTAAAGTACTTATACACACATTGACATTGATGAATATTATATAAAATGACATGAATATTTACTTTGTGAAGTAATAGATTACTTTGATTATTATGTGGGCTAATTTTTTTCTATCTCAGTTAGTTTTAATGATGATCTTCCAGTTTGAGTAGGTACTATTTTGCGGCCTACCCAAATGTCCTTTCTCTGGTATTATTCGTTGAGTTGTTGAAAAACACGTTTTTATCACGCACTAAAAATTATAAAATAAGTACTTCAATTTAAGTCTATTTATCAGGTTGGCGGAAAAGACTTTCATCAAGATATAAGACTTAATGAATTTATTGATAACTTTGTTATTTACAATAATTAATCAGTATAAATGGAAGTCGTAATCGTCCTTCTCGCAAGGAGAAGCTCGTAATAGAGTGGGCCCTTCGCATCCCACCAAACGGAGAGAAGATGCTTGCGTGAGTGACGGTTCGGCTTTGGCTGCGTTTGTGGCTCTGCGTCGTAAGGAAGCCAGATGGCGTGCCATGTGTTGTTATCATAGAGAATCCAGCTCTCATCACCGGTTACCAGATCTTCCGATGTGGCTGAAAAAGAAGCGATTCACAAATACTAACTCTGACTTCACGATGACTGTCAGTTAGTTGATGTGGAATCCATCGTGCCGTTACTTTACGATAGCCGAGTTTGTGTTAATGAGCCTCGGCGGTCGAATGATGATAGCTAAGTCTCTGCCAAATCACGCGTATTTATTTCTGGATTAGCCTTTAAACAGCGGAATATTTCCTCATCATCGAAGGTGGATGGTCGCCCGGATCGCTCGTGATCTTCAAGAGTTATATCTCCCGATGCAAAGCGAGCAAACCAGCGGCTTATCTTCCATCGCGATACAACACCTTCACCGAACGCTTTGGTGATGTTAGCGGTAGCCACACTCGCGTTGTGTCCCTTACGCCACTCGTAAAAGATGATCGTTCGAAGTTGATGTCCACTAATCATTTTCGCAAACTAACCAAATCCTCACTAGCGCGCCTTTATATATACCCTTGGATGTGATAGCTTCGAGAACCTTCTACAATATTCTTACGTATCCCAGATCAATACTAAATATTTCGAAAAATTCTAGTAATTTACAAAATCATGTGCAATATTTTTCCGCCAACCTGATATATTTATTTATTAAACATTTTGTAGACTTAACAAGTCAACCCAAGGCGTCTACAAACAAGTTGCATTTAGTAATATACGAGTACAGTTATTTATTGTTAACATAGGTACTGTTATTATTATTAAATACGAACGCTTAACTACTAACTTATAGTGAATACAGCTTATATTGTTTTCAAAATCGATTCCTGAGCACCCGTGCTTAACCTAAAGTGGAATCTGTTTTCAAAATTGAAAAACGTGAAATACTATATTGTTAGGTCATAGAGTATTTTATGTTAGTCTATTGATGAGTTTTCATTTCATGAGTAACTCATGAATTTATTCGTTTTAAATGTTTTCAACGACTTATTCATTCATTTGTATAAATATGCAAGATGCTGGATGAATATACAACGTGTAACGTTAAATGCGCAAAACCTCAGACACCCCAACTGATTTTTAATTCAATTTACCTATTTCAGAGAGAAAATAAGTCATTAAAAAAATTGTAAAGGTTTTATGTGCTGTTTTAGTTTTACTGGCCATTCTGATCGTTTCTTGCTTCTGCGACGACGCTTTCTCGAGGGAGGAGTCGTCACCGTGCCGCTGCGCCGCGCTGACATTGGCTTGCTTGACCTATTAATAAATAGACACGGCAACGTTTTTAATGAAGATTTTTTGAAAAATGTGACCTATATTAAAAAGTGGTTCAATTAATTCTGCTCGTTATTCTGATCAAACTATTTTCAGGTTTTGCGCATTTAACGTTACACGTTGTATAAAGAAATAATAATCTATGGTTAGTCAAATTCTATCTCAACGGAATGTATTTAATCACGGAACAGTCTATTCCGTGTATTTAATCTAGCCTCTTAAAAGATTCTGTCTTTTTTAAACGTAGTGCCTTTGTTTTTGACATGATAAGGCTTATATTAATTAAGCACCACCAGTAAAACTTAAGCTTAAAATAATACACTTTTCAAGACACTACACATCTCTTGACTCTTGGCGATAGATAAGTACAGACGCCAGCACATCAAGCTACCCGAAACTGTCAGATTTTCCCAATCAACTTTGAACCTTATGCTTTAGCGATAAAGTTGAAAATCTATTAAAGAAATCTGACAGATTGTAGTAGCTTGATGTGCTGGCGTCTGTACATAGATATAACAAAAAGAAAACGCAATACCTCAAGCCGCGCATACTTTCTTTCCAACGACAGCAAAAACATAAGGATACACGCCGAATCTCAAAAATGGTGTGTCTGTCTACCTTCACTAAAATATTGCGAAACTTACGAGTAAAAGTGAATTAACTGCAATTGTTTGTTTATAATTAAAAAAAAAAGGAATTGTATCTAAAGTGATACTTTGCGATTATTAGTAATTTGGTAAGTTGCAAAGTCGCTCTAGGAAGCTAAGAGTAGCTCTTTTTACTGCATCGAATACTGACGTCAATATGCAAATATTTTACAAGTAAGCATGCACATGCAACATTGGTAAAATGTAAAAAAAATAGCACATAAAGACATCTCATGTACCTATTAAAAGCCATCCAGCCGTTAGGGTTAGGAGGCTTCGGGTATACCTCAAGAAACCCACAGACAAGATACGCGTGAAAAACATAATCCTGTCTTTGCTGTCGCGCAAACATTCACAATGGTAGACAATGACAGCGTAAAATTCAGACAATTCACACAAGTTTCAGCACATAATTAATAACACTCCATTCGGAATACTAAAACATTTGTTTGTCTTCAATTAACAACGGTTTTAAACATTAAAACAAACCCTAATAACTTTTAACTAAAATAAAAATAAATAATAAAATAAATAAAAATGAAGTTATGAAAAGAAAATTAATTTCATTGTAAAATAAAGCGTGGGATGCTCGATATTGATTGTTGTAAATATATATTTAGTAGTTATTTACAAATTTATAATGAAATTAATTTTCTTTTCATAAGTTTATTTTTATTTTAGCATTTTAATTAAAAGTTATATTCTGATGAATGAACAGTACCTACCACATTGTGCGAGAGGGGCACACTACAGATTAGTGTTCTTCTTTCCAAGACAAATTGCTCATTTGCGACTAGAGTATCAATGTTCTGTGGCGAACTTTACTCAATACTCAATCTTTATTTGCATTCCACAATGTACAGACGCCAGCACATCAAGCTACTACAATCTGTCAGATTTCTTTAATAGATTTTCAACTTTATCGCTAAAGCATAAGGTTCAAAGTTGATTGGGAAAATCTGACAGTTTCGGGTAGCTTGATGTGCTGGCGTCTGTACATGGTGGTAAGTTAAAAAAGAAATTGTGAACATTATGGGCCTTCTCGGTCATAGCAAAAAAAAAAACCGCTCTAATGCGTGAGTGCTAAGTATAAAGCACGCGTGTTCAATGCTCTGCATTTTTAAATTTATAAATCGCTCAGAGATAAATTTAAAGAAATAAGATAATTTAATGATATAAAAAATTCAAGTGCCGACAAGAAAAAAAGTACCTACTGCTGTCTTACGGAAAATGAATAATACAATAGTACTTTTTTTTCTGGCTTTAATTTTTGGGTATAAAATGTTCGACACTTGAATGATGTCCTTTGGCAAGAAGCAAGGCAAAAAAAGGTGTCACAGCACAAGTAAAGTCACGTCCGAAAATAGTTAATTTGTAGCTCATCACATACTTTTTTTGCGATTAAAAACTTGTAATTGTTTTTTTTTTCTGTTTAAAAGAGGTTTTCAAACCTATCTACATAAATAAACATAATATAAATATAAATATAATGATTTCATCATTATGGTCATTCCTTAATTTTACCTATGTCATTTCTATTAATACTTATTTTAAAATCATCCGTTTTACTTTTTCCGCAGAATGAGGAGGGGCGCGGCCCACCGGGCATCGGAAGGATTAATTACAATGGTCGGCATCAAAATAAGAGCAAAACTATGTAATGTATATGTGGCCTTGATACATATCGACACGCTAAATTCAAATATGTAATCAGAATTTATCTAGCACGTGCAGTTTTGATGCTATAAGCAATTGTTGTTTTCCTTTAGTTGACAGCCAATATTTTTTGGTAGCCGTCACAACATTTTCCGGCAACCTAATCCATGCTGTTACAACTCTGTGAGACAAGAATTGCTTCAAGGGCTTTTTTTGTGAATTTTCCCATAGCTTTAAGGACACAGCTCATTAGAGCCACCCGGCACCCACTCCGCACCGCCTCGCCTCCTGCGGCTAGTATTCTTTATATGGACTTGTATGGGTATGCGCTCACTACACCAACTCCGTAGCGTCACCGGATCGTCTCGGTCGTAAGTCCTCCACGCGCGGACGGTGGGTGGACCACTCGGTGACAACTCGCTGCTCGCATGCTTGTCTTGCGTTGACTGCGCATTGCCAACGCGCGGGTCCCGAGTGGACCGCGCGCTGCCCGCGAATGATTCACGCGAGGACGATACGTTGGCGATACGCCGCTCCCCACCCTCCATTCATTAAATTCACGGTTATAAAATTTGACATTACGAAACACACGCGTAGACCTCGTGCCAATTGTTAACAGACTACTCGAAAAATCGTGGACCAAGCGACGTCCACTCATTGACCACGCGGCGTTCACTCGTTGACCGCACGGGGTCCACTGGTTGACGACGCGAGGTCCACTGTTTGACCGCGCGATGTGTATTGGTGATAACGCGGCGTCCACCCGTGGACCACCTGTCGACAACGAGTGGTCGCCGTGCGACGAGGCGGTGCGGGGTAGGTGCCGGGTGTTCTCTAATGAGCTGTGACCTTTAGGGAATGCCCACGCAAATGTTTCTTCGCATTCAGTGTGTAAAGGTCTTGAAGACTGGGCACTTCATAGTGTTCTGTAAGTATCTTGTACGTTTCAATGAGCCAACCCCTTTGTCTGCGCTGTTCCAGTGTGATAAGGCCATGGTCTTTGAGGCGCTGTTCGTAAGGTTCGTCTTTATACATTATCAAGTAGAGTTATGTCTTTTTAAAATAATCAATTCGGTTTTTGTAGGGTTCACTGATAGTTGGTATCTTCCTATCCTGTCTGGAGGTTTCTTAGATACCTAAATGTTTCTAACAATTTATTGTGAAATTATAAATGATCTTGTTTATTCATTTATAATGCTTGTATATTAACAAATTGTTCTTTCATTGTCTGGTCAAGGAAGAAAATGTTAACTGTTTGATAATTCAAACACTTTCCTTTCCCTCATAGCGGGCACATGTCGTGATCTTTTTGAACTGTAATTTTTATTCAAGAAAGTTTGCAATAGGTAGGTGGCCAGAAAAACAATAAGGTGCAAGTGAAAGTAAACCATAGAAGTTTAAAATTTTAATTCCTTGAATATACAGGGTGTATAAAGACCCATCACATGGCCGACAACCACACAATCAGTACAGACGCCAGCACATCAAGCTACCCGAAACTTTCAATTTTTTCCAATTAACTTTGAACCTTATGCTTTATCGATAAAGTTGAAAATGTATTAAAGAAATTTGACAGTTTGTAGTAGCTTGATGTGCTGGCGCCTGTACATTAAACTATGTAACATTGTACAAAAATAATTGCTGGGAAATGACTTTTTTTGGTGTGAAAATTTGCCATTTCTAAAGTAACACATGCAAAACATTGTGCTCATGGGCGCATGCAACAGAACAAGGGTGGCAGGGGGGGTACCTATTTAAAGTTGTGTTATAACATTAAAAACTTGTTTTCGTAAAAAAAGTCAATAAACTTTAGCAATTTTGACCTTTATTATCTCCGTAACCAAAACGTTCCCATGTATGGTCCAGTACAAAAAATGATTACAATGAAGTACCTAGTGGCTCTCGGCTTTGCTAAGTGTCTTTTTACGTCAAAATCTTATTGGTAGGTAAAACATTGGTGTAAAAGGTGTTTTAAATGAAAATAAATAATTAGAGCTTATTATAGAGATCAGTATGTTTTGTAGCCGTACAAACATGAATATCAATTCAGTATGTAACTACTATGTATTATAATACTACTATTATAACTACTATAACCTATAACCTAATGTAATAAAATAAAATCTTCATTATAATTAAATAAACTTACTTATCAATAGACGTAAGTTTTTATACCTATGTAAACATAGGTTCGTATTGATACAAATTTTAAAATTAATATAACGTTTAAGAACATGTTTTATTTATTTTTCACATTGCAAAAACCTTACAGCATAGCTTAGCCGGGCATTAATATTGTACTGTATTTAATTATGACCCGCTGGTCGTTATTGTAATTTGAATTTGGAATCTCAACTGAGGAAATTAATACCGCATGTATGTTATAATAATTTATATTACGAGAACTGAATCAGTTTCAATAATAATTTACAAACTTTAGGTAACAAGATTATTTTACAAACACATTTATTTATGAAACTCTGTTGTTTCATTAAATTCTTTGGACTACCGGAAATGTTTTTATGTAGTACAGCCGGTCGATTCTGTAAAAAACTCAACGTGAAAACTTGGGTGGAGTGAGATTTCAGTATCATCCCACTGATGCTAGGGATTGACCAAGCTAACATTTTTACAATCATAAACGAGATTTTAATAATATTTTTTATGACAATTCTTTTGATCATTTTATACAATTTCAAAGCTAGTATTCTAGTTGTAAAACTACTATTTTAAGGGGTTTTAAAATAAAATAGTCAAACAAAAACTCAGAATCTCAATGTCTTTTTTTTTTCTTTTTAGACTAGTCCTTATATAGCCAGAGGTGCGAGCGCGTCACTCAGGGAGAATAATTAAAATAAAACATTCACAGCTACTAGACTGATGAAAATACGCATCGACATTGTTTGTTATTATTTATATTATTAAAATCTAGATTACGATTGTTAATGTATGCTTGGTCAATCCCTAGTATCAGGTGGGATGACACTGACAGCTCACTCCACGCTCACTTCAACTAAGTTTTCACGGTGAGGTGGTTACAGGATCGCACTGCAGTAGGTACCTAATATCTGACTGATAAAAAGTATTGATTGACGTTCCTTATTAAAAGGGATTGAAGATTTGTATATGGA
Organism: Eremobia ochroleuca; assembly: GCA_949629135.1. Taxonomy (NCBI): domain Eukaryota; kingdom Metazoa; phylum Arthropoda; class Insecta; order Lepidoptera; family Noctuidae; genus Eremobia; species Eremobia ochroleuca. The sequence continues at coordinate 20,165,483 of OX451384.1, read as the reverse complement.
GCCCGACATACCTACTGTCGCGCCATTTTGATTAACTGATAAGTATTTTCGCATTGTTTTAAGTTTTATTAAACTAAGTAAGTACTTAATAAGATTGTGTACTTGTATACGCGGTTTGGCAGCCCACTTTTGGAGAGAGAATATAAAAAGATTAACTGATAAGCATTTTTGCATTGTTTAAAGTATTATAAAACTAAGTAAGTATCTAAGTAATAAGATTCGGCATTTGTACGCGGGTTGTCTGCCCACTTTTGGAGAGAGAATATAAAAGGATTAACTGATAAGCATTTTTGCATTATTTAAAGTATTATAAAACTAAGTAAGTAAGTAATAAGATTCGGCATTTGTACGCGGGTTGTCTGCCCACTTTTGGAGAGAGAATATTAAAAGATTTAACTGATAAGAATTTTCGCATTAATTCCGATCCAGTCTGTCCCTTGCTACCCTCTCCCAGCGATGCCTTAAGCCGAGGTCCATACCCCACAGGGGATGACCTTATCACTTAGTTTTTATGTTTTTTTTAGCCCTGGCTGTAGGTTTTAATATTGAGGCATTCACAGGCAAGTCTGGTTAAGCAGACTACAACCACCTTGAAAGCGAGAGGCAATTCCCAAGCCAAGATTGAAAAGCGAGAGGCAATTTCCAAAATAAAAAAGCATTGTCGCATTGTATCTAATATTTTTTAAAGAAAATTTCGTATTTCGTAAATTGCCATTTTAGTGGAAGTTCGGTGATGGCTCTCCTATAAAAATCCTGGCGACGGGAATCGATGAACTTTAGAGGCGGTTTTCACTGCCTTGTTGCATTTGCAATTTTTCCCCTGTAAAAAGTTATCCAAATTCCGAATAAAAATTGAAATTAGTTGGAACAAGGTCTGGTGAGTTTGGTGGGTGACGGAGAGTTTGCAGTCGTAATTCCTATAGTTTTGAGACAGCCGGTTGTGCGGTGCTTCGACGCGATTTTTTTGTTGTTGTTCAGCGAGTTTAACTTAACCCGCTGACTTTCCGAGCTTTTTCATCTTTTCAGTTTGAAGGAAATGAATATCAATTTTATCACTTACGTTGAGGACTGCTCCAAGTTTTATTAAAAGATTAGGTAAAAGTTGAATTAGCTTCTACTATGGCTTTCAATTAATTGTTGTTCCGGTCTGCCACGGGGCTCATGGTTGAGATCAAAATTTCCAGAACGGAAGCGATCACACCGAAAACGGACAGTGCGTTCACATGCGTTACCATGTCCGTACACGTCGCTAATATTGCGTGCTGTCTGTGCTGCGTTGGTGCCCCGATGGAACTCGTATTCGAAAGTAGCGCGCTATTTCGAATTTTTCCATGGTAACAGAATCAGCGATATTTAAAAAAATATTGAATGACGGGAAAACAAATGAACAATTGATTTTGAAAAACAAAATGTCATAGTATATTATAAAATTAATTTGAATTTGGAATTCTAAATAGAATGAAAGATATCGATCTCTACAATAGCCAGTATCGAAAATACCATAGGTAAGGACCTAATAATAAGATTCTGTACTTGTATGCGTTGTTTGTCCGCCCATTTTTGTAAAGATCGCAAGGAAAGTTGTGTTGAAGCATAAGATTTTAATTGTCGAAAAAGAAACCTCTTTAACATAATATTTTAATTTAAAAGAGTGTCCATGGAGTTTCTAGCCTGTTCTTCTCCACAAGGAACATAATTTGTTTTGGAATGAGTGACTAGATTAACTTTATAAGTACTGACTCCTTGATTAAAAAAACAACAAAATTCAAAAGTGCCTGTAAATGGGTTAATTTAAATTGAAAATAAATGCTTTAAGTGTTGTGTGAGTTAGAAATTCAACTACCTATCCTATCTATTAGGTTGCCTCATAAGTTCTTGCCATATTTTATTTTACTCGAATTTTCTCGTATTTAAACTAAAACTGGGATTCGCAAGAAAGTTCTAGATCTTTCTAGTAAGGATGAGTATCTTTTATGGTGAGGGTATAAATAGGCGCGGACGCAACGCAATAATTAGTCTTTAGTGAAAATTAATCAGCGTCAACTGCGAGCTATTATGCTATGAGTATCGACTTAAAGTCTCTTCAACAGAAACGGCTAAAAAGCTTAATACTGCATTTGGACCGGGTACTACTAGCGATCGGACTGTTCGTCTCTGGTACAAGCGTTTTGACACCGGTGATATAAGCTGCGAAGATCAATCTCGCCCAGGCCGACCCACCAGCTTCGATGAAAATGCTTTGCGTCACGAACTTGAGCTACATCCAGACTATAGTACGCGCGATTTAGAGAAGGCGCTTGGACAATCCCACGCGACTATAGATCGTTATCTCAAATCGATGGGATATCGCAGTGATGTCACGTTGGACACCTCATGCGTTAACGGACCATGACCGGGCCATTCGTGTGGCCATTTGTCAAAGTTTGTTACTTCGTCCGCACAGACGAGACTTTCTCAAGGACAGTATTACATGTGACGAGAGCTGTATACATTATGAAACTAACACGCGTCATGCCTATTGGATTCCTCGCGGGCAAAACCCACCAGCCCAGCCTAAACTTAATGAACACGGTCGTAAGATTATGTTGTCTGTTTTCTGGGATTGGCAAGGAATGATTTTCTGGGAACTCCTCGAATCTCATCAGACTATTAACGCCAATCTGTATACGCAGCAGCTTCGCAAACTAGCAGAGATGTTAAAAATTAAGCGGCCAAAACGACTTGGAGTTCAACTTTTGCATGACAACGCACGACCTCATTGCGCCAAGTTAACACATAAACAGCTGGAGGAGCTAGGATGGCTGACTGTTCCACATCCACCGTATAGCCCGGATCTTGCGCCTTCAGACTTTCATTTATTTCGAGCTCTTAAATTTCATTTACTAAGAAAAAAAATCGAAAAATCTGGAAGTATTAAAATTGAACTTGAAAATTTTTTCGAGTCCCAGCCTGCCTCATTTTGGGAGAAGGGTATTCAAATTTTGCCCAGTAGATGGCTAACTGTTGTTGATAACGAGGGAGACTTTATAATTGATTAAATGTATTTTTATTAATAAAAAAATATTAATAATAATTTGTTTTTTAACTGGCAATAATTTATGAGACAACCTAATATTATCCACTATCAACTAAAGATTACGACGGAGACTGATTCCCCTGTGTAGCACGTATGCTAATTCTAAGTTCTCTCTTTCATTTGCACAACTGATTACTCAAACACATCAAATACCTTACCGGCAAAGTGGTGACACCCGTACGTGTCCGCGCGAGTATCTACCAAGTTATCGTAAGCAAGAGACTATAACTCTATCGCGCGTAAAAATAAACGACGCACGTTACCAGGCCGCAGCTCTCCAATAACCCGCAGCCATGTCAACCCCGGAGCAGCCACAACCGCAACAAATGACGGCAGTTTGCATCACACCGAGGATACCGGACTTCTGGCGAGAGCGACCAAGGCTCTGGTTTCACCAATTCAATGCCATCGTAGATCAACAAAAGGCAAGTGACCTGCACAAAAGTCACCTTTTAATAGCCATGCTGTAACCTGACGAATTACCTGATATGAGTGACATTCTTGAAAACATGCCTGAGAACAATAAACTTTTTTATAAAAAAAAAAAAAAACAACCGACTTCCAAAAAATAAAACACTACCTAACTACAAAGTGAAAAATAACTTTAATTTTGGAATTCGGTGTCGTTGGTTCCGCATTTTCGTTTTTTGACACCGACTTCCGAAATTAACCTTTTCGACGCCCATCTATATAATACGCGATGTGTCCTCCAGCGCCACGCTACAAATGTATAACGTATCTATAGTAAAACGTAGGGATGGGATTAATGTCCTATCGACAAATAATATTATAAGTCGAAATTAATGTTTATTCACCAATTTACGAAGCTAAATAAAAACTGATACCGTATTTTCATATTTTGTTTTATTTCATTAAAAATATCAATATGAAAACCTATATATATTTGCCATAATAAAAGAAAAGAATTGTAAATTTATTAGACGTGTGTTCTAGCAGGCACATCCCTATTTGTCTCCAAATGTAATCCTTCTACTTCATATCAAGTCGTTGGCGCTCGAGGCACGTCAAAATCCTTTCTGATATAAGGATGTCTAGATGTCGATGTCTATGGTATTTTTATTTTTTCTATTCACTGTGGTCGAGTTACACGTGCATAACCTCAACCGATTCATGCATAATTTATTTCGTTTACTTACAACAAATAGAACCAAATACAATCAATATAAGCTAGCGTTTTTTTTTTTTTTTTAATTAAAATGGAGGGTGACTGTTTTACGCAATGTTACAGATCTTTATTTGTTAATGGTAGGTAGAGATGTAAGTGCTGTATTATACCGTTTGTATTGAAACGTATAAAACGAAAAATACCGTATAATACGGTATTATACCATTTGCCACGGTATTTTATGCATAAATCGATTGTTTTTGTATTTTTTAAGTAAATTATCTGAGTAATAATTAAAATACTGAAAATACGGTGGAAATGCACAGATATAAAACATGAAATGGTATTTTGAAGTGAACACTTCTTTAGCATCGTTGTGATTTGAAAATCAATGAAACGAAAAAGCGACGGTAAAAAGAGATAAACACACATCTATAGGATTTAACGTGCGAGAGAATGAGATAGAAGTAGTGATGAGCAAAATCCAAGACCAAGACCATGATCAAGACTCGAAGTATTTGAGCAAGACCAAGACTATCTATACACTAGCAAGACCAACACCAAGACCGAACAAGCAAGACCAAGACCAAGACTGAGTAAGCAACACGAAGACCAATACAAAGACTGTCCCAGTCTTGGTCTTGGTCTTGCTTTGCTCATCACTAGATGACGATGACGATGACGATGACGATCACGATGACGATGACGATCACGATGACGATCACGATCACGATGACGATCACGCTCACAATCACGATCACGATCACGATGACGATGATGATCACGATGACGATGACGATCACGATGACGATCACGCTCACGATCACGATCACGATGACGATGACGATCACGATGACGATGACACTCACGATGACGATGACGATCACGATCACGATCACGATGACGATCACGCTCACGATCACGATCACAATGACGATCACGATGACGATGACGATCACGATCACGATGACGATCACGATGACGATGACGATCACGATCACGATGACGATGATGATGACGATCACGATGACGATCACGCTCACGATCACGATCACGATAACGATAACGATCACGATGACGATCACGCTCACGATCACGATCACGATCACGATGACGATCACGATGACGATGACAATCACGATGACGATGACGATCAAGATCACGATCACGATGACGATCACGCTCACGATCACGATGACGATGACGATCATGATGACGATGACAATCACGATGACGATCACGATCACGATCACGATGACGATGACGATCACGATCACGATGACGATGACGATGACGATCACGCTCACGATCACGATCACGATGACGATGATGATGATGATGATGATGACGATGATGATGATAATGATGATCTTCGTAGATTGTCGGTACTGCTCTGGGTGCCTTCAAGCAGAAACCTAATACGCTGATCTGATAGTCGTGTACACGACTATTAGATTAGATTATTATATTAGAATTAGTCATTCTAAAATATAGAATACAATCGAAACTTCAAATATATTTTATTTATTAAACTACAACTCTTCGTAATAACGCAGGATTTTAAAAAGTTAATCAAAATATAAAATACATAAAATACCAATAATACCGTAAGTTATGGTAAAATACCTGTTTAATACCTAGGGTTATTATACGGTATTTTTACAACCATAATGGTAGGTATAGGTGTCGCAAAATACTAGCAATGATTTTTCTTGTTTTTAGAAACTAATAGAAAACGGAAGTACATTCCTGAAACGGAAGTTGACGACTTAACGGAATGTCAAGACGACGAACTATTTCATTTATTATATCAAATTCTGATTCAGACTCCACACCTTGTAAAACTCGCAATAATTCGTCATATTCACCGTCACTCATTTTTTGTAAGAACATGTGCGCCAACGCAAGATGTAAACATTGCACTACACTAAAATACACAAAGTCACTATGACCTTGAAACCCGTCCGCTTATGACGTCACAGATTTACTTCTATACAAGTTCGTGGCGTTGTGGGCACGGAAAACTAGCCGCTTTGTAGGGATGGGTTTTTCAAACGGTGTTTCGCTATCGACAATGATTAGAAAACCTATTTATTCTTGATTAAGGTGAATAAAACGTAGTTTATAGTTTACAACATTTATAAAATATTATTTATTGACGTCATTTTCTTGCAATAATAGTATTTATGATCGTTTCGACGAGATGAAATATAGCGATGTCTTCATCGTGTCCCATCACTGGCTTACTTTATATCAAGTATTTGGCGTTGGGGGCACGAAAAAATTTTCTGGCATTTTTGTTTCTATTTAATATAAAACAAACAAGAACTTATTATGTATGAAAAAGTTAAAAATATGGCTTATAACAGGGCAATTTTCCATAAAACCAAAATAAAAGGTCTTGTAAAAGTCGTAAATTTATTTTATACTATTATTACTTCTAATCAAGTAGTGGCGCTGAGGGCACGAAAATCTCGAACTTGTATACAAGTGATTGGCGTTCAAAAGGTTAAAGTTATTTTTCACTTTTTAGTGTTTTTTTGGAAGTCTGTTGTTTTTTTTTTATAAAAAAGTTATATAACACACTACGTCATATAACACTACTTGCTATGTAAATATCAGGGACAGCAAGCAGCATGTACGTTTATAGGGTACGGACGTGATGGCCTCGTCTCAGGAGTAGGCGGTGAGCTGTCGTTGCCGGCCGTAGTCGAGTCTATGGTCAGCAGCGAAGAGTCCTGGGACGCGGTGGTTTCCTTCTACGAAACGGTCGTCTCGCAGAAGGAGGCTGCGGAAAGGGAAAGAGAGATCTCGTCCCCTCACCCGGCCCGCAGCAGACGCACCGGGCGTCAGCGGAGGGCGGACAACGCCCTCTTCCAGCCCCCCTAAATGGGTCCAGGGACGACGGACTCGGGAACGTCCGTCGCCTCCCACACATCAGGACCCGAGGTGGCGGCGCGTAGTGTTCGACGCGCGCCCCTCTTAGACGTCGCGGGAAGAGTTTAACACCTCACTCCCCCCTGACCCGAGGAGGCCCGCAGAGGCGGGCCGGCACCAATCGGGGGTTGCGGAAGTATCGTTCGTTCCCGCAACCCCCGACGTAGGTGAGAGATGGAATACCGGGGTGGTTTTTAGTCAGTAAGAGTCTGACAGACCCCGCCGCTCGCCCCAAGGCGGCGGACATCCACGAGGATTATGCACCACGAGAACAAAAAAAAAATGTTTACGGCGCCCATTCCAATGGAAGTTCATACTAGCTGATGTTCAACGTTCAATTATAGGGGCTGACCTCCTTGCTGCTAACAAATTAATGGTAGATTTACATGGTAGGAAACTAATAGACAAACTCACTTTAATATCGCGCGCCACGAACATTACAAATTGCCACGAACCGAGTATTCGATCAATCGATGTAAACGACGAATATATTGCAAAAAATTCCCGACATCACCAAATTGGAAAACTTCAAAACACATCCTAAACATGATGTGTGCACTAAACGCCTCGTCTACAGATTTATTATGTGTAAGTATAGATCAGTATTTCATATTTTATACAGGGTCAAATTAAAATCACGAAGTTGTAAGCTTGTTATGTTACCTGCTTGTCCGTACAAAAAGTTGGGTACCACTTAACACGTGCCACCGCCGGCCGACCGGCTGTGACCTGTGTTGTGCGCATATGATAGCGGATATGTACAGACGCCAGCACATCAAGCTACTACAATCTGTCAGATTTCTTTAATAGATTTTCAACTTTATTGCTAAAGCTTAAGGCTCAAAGTTGATTGGAAAAATCTGACAGTTTCGGGTAGCTTGATGTGCTGGCGTCTGTACAGTGTCGCTCGGTGTCCAACTTGTTACCATTTTTAAATATTTTTGGGACAAAATATAACATGGTGTAAAAACTATTGGAATCGATTCAGTTACTTATTCTGAACAAACCACGAGTATATTTTTGCAGGGTTTGCAGTATACTAAAAATAATATTATGTATGTAAAAAATTAAAGCACATTTCACGACGTGTTTTACGCCCGCGGTGTGCGCGGTTGTATGCGGATTCCGCTTTACCGGCGGGCTACTAGTAGAATCGTGCGGGCCGCGGGCACCCGCAGCCTCGGTGGGTTGCGCCCGCACGCTCTGCGATCGGTTGTCGACCGCAGTGGCCGTGTCCATGGTCTATCATCGCCCGCCAAGTTTGCGGACGATGATCGCAAGACGGGTGGTTAACGATCAGTTGAGGTTCAGACCGCCATGGACACGGCCGCCAAGGACACGCCCGCCAACCGATCGCAGAGCGCGCGGGCGCAACCCGTCGAGGCTGCGTAACCGCACAAACAATCGGTCTCGTGAGTTTAGAAATAAAATAGCGGTTCCACCACACCGTGGCAGGCGGGCGCGGGTGAAAATCGCTCCGTGAGTTCTTAGCCTGCACCCTAATTGCGTAACTCAATATATTTTGAAGCATATTGCTAATCCATTGCTCCATATGTTCGAAAAATGTGTCTGCACAGTAACGTAAATAACGCAATGAATGTTGTTGAATTGTCAAAATGAAACCCATTGCTGCTACTGATAGTGTGTTACGCAATAAGTCTGCTAAAGCTGGCGACTAAAGTCGCTGCGTGTGTACTTAGCATTATACTAAAATACCACAGACACAGTTAACAAGCCTTGCTTGTGTCGATGGTATTTTTTATTATTATCTATGCCTACTAGATGCACAAAAAAAAAAAAGAAACCGTAAAAACATTGTTTATTATTTACAGTCTTGCCAGAAGGTTACTTTTGTAACCTTTTAGGTGATTTTTGAACTGCATTGGTTACTTTTAGGTTACACTAATGAAAAGGTTACTTTAGGTGATTTTTCGGAATTTGTAGAATATTTTTTTAATTTTTTACATAAAAGCAACTTGAAACGGAACGCTCGTTTTAGAATTTTTCATGTTGGTAAGCTTCGTTAGCAGTAGTAGAACTAAAACTTCTTTACCTTTATAAACAATCATATTCTTAGGGGTATGAGCACTTTGCCAACAATAACTAGGGCACTTATTTATTTTCTTCAAGTTGGCTCTCTCCAACCATATATTGAACAAAAAGCGAAAGCGAAAGTGAATCGAATGTCAAAAATAATATGGTAATGTAGAATTATATTACCGATTGCCAATATCGAATGGATAATTTTTCATTTAAAATTAAAATATGACGTGATCCGATGTCTTAATTAATTAATGGAAGGGCTACGCTATCAATATGATAATTAGTACCGTCGTAAATGGAGTAGTAAAACAAGAAGTGACATAGGTATATTAAAAGATTTCACATAAAGTGGTAGTGTATTTATTAAATTTACAAGCTCCTTCGTATGAAAGATTAGGGGCTATGAATTCGCGTATAATTTCTTTCTTTCTTTCTTTCTTTCTTTCAATAGTCAGTCTGTAGACTGTATACAACGTGTAACGTTAAATGCGCAAAACCTGAAAATAGTTTGATCAGAATAACGAGCAGAATTATTTGAACCACTTTTTAATATAGGTCACATTTTTCAAAAAATCTTCATTAAAAACGTTGCCGTGTCTATTTATTAATAGGTCAAGCAAGCCAATGTTAGCGCGGCGCAGCGGCCTGGTGATGACTCCTCCCTCGGTAAAGCGTCGTCGCAGACACAAGAAACGATCAGAATGGCCAGTAAATTAAAACAGCACATAAAACCTTTTAATTGTTTTTAATGACTTATTTTCTTTATTTTCTGAAGTAGGTCAATTGAATTAAAAATCAGTTGGGGTGTCTGAGGTTTTGCGCATTTAACGTTACACGTTGTATTTATAAACTTATGAAATTAAATATATGATTGTTGTAATATATTTTGATTGCATGCAATTAAAACCATTATTATCATTAATGTCGACAATATTGCAATAATAACGAATCGGAATTTGATTAATTGAATAATTGGTCGATTTTAGTAGTCGTAAACTATTTTTGCCGACAATTTCCATCGATCGATTCTGCCATGAGATAAACCTACTGTAATAATTACAGATCTATTACTAATTATTAGACAAAAATATGACACTATTCTATTCTATCAACTTACAATACCTACCTTTCCAGTCCAAAAATATGAAAGGTTATTTTTTATACAAAAAGGTTACATTTTTTTATATTTCAGGTAATTTTTGACATGACCCGACTGGCAACACTGATTATTTAGCAAGTGTCACTGAGTGCAGAGTAGAGTGAAGACGCAGATATTAGTGTATTGTATACAAATAAACTGTTTTTTTTAAACATTTCGTGGGATTCACGTACGTTTATTGAATGAACAATACAGTATTATTTTTTTAATGTGTACATTCGTTTCTGTGTGTCGTTAATGTTCTGCTTTGTGCCAATAATAGTAACATTATAGATTGGAAAATGTAAGTATAGTAGATTTTGCGAATTATTTTATACAAATAATATTTGTGGATTTTCTACAGCGAATAATTTAGGTATATCGTTATTTACTAGCTCAAATAAAATTAATTTATCATCCGTTAACATTTCGTTTTCTTCTCTCATTTGTTAATTAGAATATTGGTTGGGTCCCTTCCAGTTAAAATAATTTGTTCATGCTAATTGCGAATGTAATATTTTGTTGCGATTTCTTTGATGTGAGGTTTTAGTACATTTTGTACTGCCATGCATATTGTATTAATTACTTATCCTTGATCTTTATTTCATTTATCCCTACAGAGCATGATTTTTCTTATTGGCTTAAAAAAATTACACTAGTCTGCAAATATGATGCCATTTCTCGAAAAAATATTTACATAAATCATAGCTCAAAAGGACATATGTTTTTATGTATGACCTATATATGGCACATCACGCATTATAATGTGAATTTGTGTTACGTAGTATCAATGAAATTATAAGATTATACGTAAAAAGACAAATATGAACATGAACTTACTTCTACTAATTATTTCCACACTGAAACGATTCAATTTTATCATGTTTATTCAGATATATCCAAAATATCTGGTACTAAATTCGAAACTGAAGTACATAATAGTTAATCTTGTCAAAACTAGATTACGCTACTTGGATCGATTTTTGAAATATAAGACATTTTTTGGTATGTCCCATATGTGGGACACTATGCTCTGTAGGGTTATATACTTAATATTAGGTGTCGCCCAATGAAAGGGATGAATATAAATGTGACTAAGTCGAAGGTGTTTCAAAGAACACAGTGTCCTGGTGTGTGATGGGAAAATAATATGTACATAAAAGTGCGAAGGAGCAAGCACATGAGTTTGTATATTTGAAAGACATGGATATATTGAAAAGAGAGTGAATGCAGGAAATAAAGTGAATGGTGTAGTTGATGTCCAAAAAATCTTGACTGGCTGTTCACAATAGTGTGCTGGTGCCTACGCTTATGTATGGAAGTGAATGGTGGCTGTGGCGAAAGAGGCATGATTGTAGATTAAAAGCTGTGGAAATGCATTCCTTGCGAAGTCTGAGTGGTCTAACTATTATATATTATATAAGTATCATATATATTCTCAAGGACCTATCTGAACCTGTCTTTTAAATTCATAACAATAGGTTTACTTGGTTAAAAGTTTGCATGTAAACAGGTGCATGTAAAATGGTAACAGACAGCTATCTGTCTGTTACCGAATGTGAAAGCATTTTTATGCTTTTGTAGCAGTTTATAATAAAGATTATTATGAATAATGTATTGAGACCTAATAAGAGCTTCTTGAGGTGTTGGTCAAGAATCTTGGCTGTTCTTCCTATTCACTTTCCTTTTGACAGAGAGGTGTAGTTGTAACTTGCCTTAAAATCTCTCTCTCCATCTGGTTCTGTTAGATGACAGTCTTGGCTGTTATACTATTAGTAATAATAGCTACCATGGTAAAAATCTAGACAAAAGCTCACATTTTTACTTGAAACTCCCTTATAATGAACCCATTCTCAACCAGTTTAGCTTTCATCGAATGCATAATAAAGCTTTCTAAAACAAATCTATATTAATTTATTTGTCTGGTTTTAATAAATAAATTGAGGGTTTCTGGCCAATTCTTCTCCATAGAGATCTATGTTTTGACTGGGCAACTAGCTTCAGTTTTCTAACTGACCGACTTAAAAGTTCTTTGAAAATTCAAAAGCGCTTGAAAATGGTTTATTTATTATTAGCCTGTGATGTGTGTGTGTGAAGGCAAAGGCCTCCCTACTCTCTTTCCACTTCTAACTGTTCATCAGTGACCGGTTCTTGTTGAAGGAGCAGCTTATCCCGCCATGTCCGTCTGGACCTACCGCGAGGTTGCTTGCCATTAAAAGGGACCCATTAGGTAGTAAGTTTGACCCATTAGTCGTCTGACATGCGGCAGATATGTCCAGCCCAATTCCATTTTAGGGTGGCAGGTTTCCAAGTGACATCAGTTATCTTTGTAAAACGGATGCTAGACTAACTATAGGGTGCAACATGGCATGATTGTTTATCTGGTCTGTCTGGTATGTGATGCAACTTCCTATTTTGGAATGCACTCCAAAATTACTTAAGGGGGATGTGCTATATTTCATTTTATTTTTATTTTATTTATTTGGCTCACCAACAACTGAATACACTGATACAAAGATATGAGATACATCCAATAGACATGTACCAGTTTCTTACAGGTAACCACATCATGCATTATTTTTTTGTCGAATGATATTGGGCGCCTACTTAAAGTTAAAAGTAATATACTAATATGTACATACATAGCTATTCTAAAACCGTGTATTATTTAAATCGGTTTCCAATGTAGATGGTTTAACCTTCAAGCAGTCGCGCGGCGTCGAATCGACCGCGATTCGATCGCTCCTCGATACATTTATGATGCCAAATTGCTTACAAATTCAAAGAAAATTAGAATTTTATTTTGATTTTATAATTTTGTTTATGTCCTAACATAATGATAATGTGATAAATACAAAAAATATTAAGTAATTAGTGTTTTAAATCCCTTAAATATCCTATAGGTCTTTTAGGTTACGCGCGACCGCTGGCGTTACAAATGACCGCGCGCCCGCTTGAAGGTTAAATACTAGTATTGACACAAATATGCTATTTTTCTGGTTGATGTTGTTTACGTATCTTAGCGGGCAAAAAGGGGATAATTATCTACTATTGTCTAGCTAGGGAATAAAAATGTGACACCATGTTGATGTTATTTGGTGTCTTAATTGTTCCGCTCCCCTACCTTCTGGGCCCAACTCATCTAACATAATAGGTAAATATTTTTACTTTTGCCGTCGACTTGAAAAGAAGAACAATTGTTTCGCTTCATTTTTAGTTTCTCTTTTGTAGTGGTCTTGTTTTTTTTCTCTTACAAACCTTATGCCCGAGTCTTCAGTCATAAGGTGAGTATACACTAGAGCATTTTCTTGAGCATTTCCATGTAATGCAACGGTTTTACGAATGGTACAATTTAGGCAAAAGCCCAGTTTCCAAAAGCAACTTCAGGTCACAGCTCATTAGAGCCACCCGGCACCCACACCGCACCGCCTCGTCGCACGGCGTCCACTCGTTGGTGATCGACAGGTGATCCACGGGTGGACGCCGCGTTATCACCAATAAATGTCGCGTGGTCAAACAGTGGACCTCGCGTCGTCAACCAGTGGACCCCGTGCGGTCAACGAGTGAACGCCGCGTGGTCAACGAGTGGACGTCGCTTGGTCCACGAATTTTCGAGTAGTCTGTTAACAATTGGCACTAGGTCTACACGTGTCTTTCGTAATGTCAAATTTTACAACCCGTGAATTGAATGAAGGGAGGGTGGAGAGCGGCGCATCGCCAACGTATCGTCCTCGCGTGAATCATTCGCGGGCAGCGCGCGGTGCACTCAGGACCCGCGCGTTGGCAATGCGCAGTCAACTCAAGGCAAGCATGCGAGCAGCGAGTAGTCACCAAGTGGTCCACCCGCCGTCCGCGCGTGGAGGGCTTACGACCGAGGCGATCCGGTGACGCTACGGAGTTGATGTAGTGAGCGCATACCCATACAAATCCATATAAAGAATACTAGCCGCAGGAGGCGAGGCGGTGCGTAGTGGGTGCCGGGTGGTTCTAATGAGCTGTGACCTTTAATGTAATAACGTTTCCGCGAATGCTCGACGCTGCGTTCAACGTAATGCTCACGGCGAGTAAGCATTTACCTGTAAAATCTCTTTCTACCTTGCATTCATTCTTGAAATTTTGGACCTACAGGTACCGCTCGTGTCTTTGCTCGATAAAATGTTACACCAAATATCTCGTTGGCATTTAAAATCAGGTTGTAACAAAACACCGAGCGTCGTCTTCGAAGTGCGGCTCGATAAGATTTAAAAACGGTACCTAAATGCTCGATGTTCTGTTACAAGTAAATGTTCTAGTTTATACTCACCTTAGCGTTAACCACTAGCCGTGACCTTAGAACTTCTTGTTGTTGCTTGTGTCATTCTGATCTTTATTAAGACCTCAGATGGCTGACGCAAGGGGTTGTATTTGGCCTTTCTTCTACTCGTATCGGCGCAAATTGTAATGAGAATAGCTCAGTCGCGCCCTAGTATAGCCAGATAACAAGGTGACACAGGGATGTAGTGGGAACACTCGCGTGGTCACGAGCACTTATCATTTCTGCTTTTTTTCCTGGATTCAACGGGCGTCAACGGGAAACGAGATTATTCGAACCGAACGTGACGTCTCGGTGACGGTGATCGTGTGTCCACCGCAACCGAACTCGGCGGTTTAGTAAGTTGTGATTTTGTGATAGATAAAATAACAGCCAGGAGCACGGAGCCGATATGATAGCAGTGTGTGGACAAGATCAAACGTTTCTGTGCCGGCATCTGTGTTCCCTTCCATATTTAACCAGTCTGCCTTCAAATCAAGAGTGAACAGGCATCTTCAAAAAAAAAAACCATTTTAGTATTGCTGGTCGCGCCGATCAACTCGAAACTTAGGCGGCAGGGATGACTGGCGCCCGGGTGACAGACGTATGTATCGCTACTTCGGCGCCGTCATCTCGTTCTCGGTGACGGCTGGAGTGGACAAACGGACTTACGCAGTCACCTATTGCTAGGAAGTGTGGCCCGTTTAGGAGAACCTTAAGGGAAACAGCAATATTATACAAGGTGTAACTTAAATAACGCACAACCTCTTAAGGGGTCATTGTACTCATCATTATGAACAACTTTTAGTATGGGACCAAACCGGAAATCGCGAAAAAAAAATCAGCTGTTCCCTACATTTTGACGAGTTATGCGAACATAAATGTAGGGAACAGCTGATTTTTTTTTCGCGATTTCAGGTTTGGTCCCATAGTAAAAGTTGTTCATAATGATGAGTACAATGACCCCTTAAGAGGTTGTGCGTTATTTAAGTTACACCTTGTATACCCCGGAAATATTTTCAATGTATTCGATACCGGATCGAACATACATAAAACGTGTTGCAGCAATACTTGCAATAATTGGCGAAGTGGCTGGGCCATAATATTTTATGTATTACTGGGAAAGTATGGCTGGTTTAGAAGCGCCTTGAATTATATTTTTTATAACATACAAATCATTTAAATGTGATTTGCACCATAAATTATACCTTTCTGGCTAGCCCTAGCCTTTATTTTTAACCAGTATAACATAGAGCGACTGCCTATCTGCCTTATACAACCCAGTTACTGGAACTTATAAAACTAATTCCAAAGCAAGCTGGATTCAGACTAGGCAAATCTTGCTACCGCCAGGTCCTTAACCTCACTCAACATATCAAAGACGGGTTTGAAACAAAGAAAGTGACGGGCGCAGTATTCGTGGACTTGTCATCAGCATACGACACAGTAAATATTAAACGTTTTCTGTGGAAGGTTACCAATCTGACAGAGGATCTAAAGAACATGGAACAAAACGTACCCACCCATGTAGCAAATTGAAATTGGTACCATTAGAAAGGTCTTTGAAAATATATATATTTGTTGTATGGGGGCAACTTTGTAGCTTGCGGGGGAAAAAAGATATTCGACGTTGAAAATGCCGAAAATCCTTAGTAAAATCGACCCACGCACGTTCGACGTTTTTGCGACTATACATAATATTGAGGTATCTTCTAGCCGTAGCCTTAATATGTCGCAGCATAGGCTAGTGACCGAAAACTGCTCGTTAGTTAGAGCCCGCATATTATCGAGGCATGTATCGAATAAAATATATTACACATATATTTTGATCAAAGTGAATGTCCAGGGCAGAGAAGCCATCGAAGCCTATTATTGCTCCTGTATGATGGATATGAGAACTCTAGGTGCCTGTGCCCACACTGTTAGCATAATATGGTACTTAGGTGTTGGCAGGCACCTAGATAACTTCGTAGGTCCGGCAAGTGCCTGGGATGATATAATCATTGAGAGTAACAACATGATCAAAAATGATGTTTTTGCTGTCTTTTGTAATAAAACTGTGCTTTTTAAGATTGATGGTTTTTTATTTAATATTTTTTTCTTTATCAAAAACGAACGGTAGGAAGCTAAGTAGGTCTCTCTTTAGACAGAAAAAACGACTGGTTATTTATTTGGTCTATAGAACAGAAAAAGGTGCGATTGTTATAACACTTGGCAATTAAAAATGTAATAAAGAAGCTATCATAACTTCGATCTCCCATTCATTCATTCATTCGTTCATTTATTTTTGAGTTAGTCAATTATGCGTCTTCTAAATGACACCTAGTCTAAAATGCTACAAAGGTGGGTACAGGTTCCATACAAAATTACCCATTGTTCTTTTACACGAATTCTTAGAAAACTGCTCAGTAACCGACGATTTTAAGTGAACCTTCTTGAAGATAGAAGAGGATGGCGAGCCCAAAAAATGGACTACCTCAAGGTAGCGTATTGGCCCAGCTATTTTTCAACATATACACCAACGACCAACCGGTTAGCCCGCATACGACCCGCTTTCTATACGCTAACGAATTTTGAGGAGATTGAAGCCAATCTTTCCACAGCTCTCACTGATCTCAGCCACTGTTGTATTGATAGCTCGTTGAAACCGAATCCCTCAAAAACGCAATCATGTGTCTTCCACCTCCGTAACAGACAGGCGGGTCGTAGACTGAACATCTCATGATAGGGGTATCAATTACTCACGCACCACAGTTTTCACCAAAAATACCTCGGTAATACTCTGGACCGGTCATTTATCTACAAAAATAACTAGTAAAATGTAAAACTGAAAGTTCATGCCAGAAATCCGACCCCAGTACGAATGCTGTATCCACTGACTGGCATGCGCCTCCAAACATTCGCATGACCATAGCCAGCCGCATCGAGAGGGCGTAGCTACAAGCAGGCTCACGTCACCCAAAGCACAAAAACGTCTCAGTGCCCCAGAGGCTAAAGAGCCGAAAAAGTTTTCTCGGCTGTGTGGGTCTACCTAGTCCAGCCAATAGTAATGTAAACTATGGCAGGAGCTGTATAAGCCCCTGACAATTTTATCGAACCATCTGAGAGCGGCACACGTTACCCTGGCCGGCTTGGAAATCTGTAGACTTCGAACCCAAGTTGGCGGGAGCAAAGACAATCTCCACAGATGGGGGCTTCCCGGACGGCTCAGATCTCAAGTGCGTAAGCGGCACTTCCCCACAGACATTGGCCCACCTTCCTTTCTGCGCGCATCCTGTCCGCAACTTGTGCACTTGATGATCTTATCACTGCGTCAGTAAGCGTAGGTCGTGGAGCTGAATTTTGGGCCAAAGATGTTTGAACTTTTTGCCATCAATACTCTAGGAAGAAGATACTATTAAATAGTTTTGCGAACATGTCATACGAGTATAAATTCAGAGCAACTGCGAACTATACAATCTATGCGTCTTCAATATAATACTCGTATATATTTATACTAATGGAATAGAAAAAAAAACAGTTTATTTCGACTTCTGCTATTCGGACGATTAATTATTTGTGGGAAAGTTACGTCAATAAAACACTTATGTGGGTATATAGCGTAATTATTGGGATCAAATTAATTTATGTTATTATAATTTTTTTCATGACATACCCACTGTCTGCTCAACAACTGCGGAGTAATTGCGTAACACACTACCAGTAGCCATGGGTTTCATTTTGACAGTTCAACAACATTCACTGCGTTATTTACGTTGTTGAGCAGACACATTTATTGAACATATGAAGCAATGGATTAGAAATATCGTTCAAAATGAATGAAGTTCAGAATGAATTAGGGTGCTGGCCTCTAATTGTTTTTTTGAAGAAAATATCAAAACCATCACTTTACATAATATACAGAGCAAATTTTACTCTACATAATCGTTCTTCGCCGAAGTGCATAATAATTAAACTAATTAGATAACGTGCACAAAGACGTGGCTAATGATTTTAGTATCATAAAACGGCCTTCTCATCTCATGCATATAGCCGACTTGAGTAACTGAGACAGTATAGAGAGAAAGTAAGGTAGACACCAGTTGCTGACAACTTTCACTAAAAGTTAACACCAATGAATATAAACATATTCGTATGCAAGAATACATACACGCTCAATTTTTAGAGATGAAGAACACTGTTTTGATCTCCAAATTATTTTTGTTGTTCGTCTGTTTGAACTTTAAAGGGTACCATATTTCTAAGACCGCTACGAATCGGTAACAAGTTCCTTTTTTTTTTTGTCTGTATAGATCACGGAAAATCTGGCAAATCTGTTATTTTTTGCCAAAAGTAATGGTTGAAATTTAAAGTTAGGTATTACTTTAACAATTATTTTGTACTAGCTGTTGGCCGTGGCTTTACCTGCGTCGGCCGCATCTTAGGGTTTCTTCTTCATATTCCCGTATAAAAAGTGTTCTCTCTGTGATTCTATGTACCAAATCCGCTCAGCCGTTTGTGATCAAGCTGCGAATAGCAATACGCCTTTTTTACTGACACATTGTTATCAGAGAGATTTGTTCTTTACGATGGATCCAACCGATTTTTTTTTCATGTTATTAGTAGGTACGCATTTAAAATGTCGGTTCGATTAACGGCTGAATCAGGCAACTTTCAAAATCATGGAAAGGTGATAGGTAAACTGTTATGTACTACTACTGGTATTTGTAGTTATTTAAAAAAAAAAATTAAAAAACGTAGCTACTTTTTTTCCACACACTGTAATTTTGGAATTCCGAGGGTTTTTATTTTCTCGAGAAGATTTGTAGTACAGACGCCAAGAAGCTACTACAATCTGTCAAATTTCTTTAATAGATTTTCAACTTTATCGCTGCAGCATTAGGTTCAAGGTGGATTTAGAAAAAATATTGACAGTTTCGGGTAGCTTGATGTGCTGGCGTCTGTGCCTCCTTTCATAGTCTAACTGTTTTAATTTTGGAATAGTCATGTTCGTATATGTTTTGTTAGTATTTACACGTAATGTGCCACGGAAGAGCACTGACTTCCAAGATACTACACTATCTATCTCAATCTGAATCAATTTGAAAGATATTGCTTCATAAGTTCGAAAAGTTGTCTGCTCAACAACGTAAATAACGCAATGAATGTTGTTGAACTGTCAAAATGAAAGGGATGCTACTGATAGTGTGTTACGCAATTACCAATAATTTCAGGCGTCTACTCACTTACATTATTTAGTTCTTACGAATGTAACTGTATTAGGCTATATTTATTGAGTCCATAAAAATGTTATTATTATTAGATCAGTTAACAATCGAAAGTCATGTACGTTATCACGTGTCATGAAGTCCCTCTGATAGAGTTGTATTGATAGTTTGAATGGTTATATTTGGTAATTATATGCACATACTACATATAATTTGTAACAGTCGCCAACTTAACTTTCTTCAACGTGTAACCTGAACTGACCTGAAAGAAAATGGCCAAAAAAACATAAATACTACCCTGGCGCTTGCGCCTTAACGAGCTCTATTCATTCACGATGACGAGAACTTGGTGATGGCCCTGGTCTGTAGATGAAGGAATCCAGCACCCTAATTGCGTAACACGCTATTACACCCAATTTGAATCATTTTGAAGCATATTGCTAATCCAATACTCCATATGATCGACAAAAGTGTCCGCTCAACAACGTAAATAATGCAATGAATGCTGTTGAACCGTCAAAATGGAACCCATTGCTACTGATAGTATGTTACGCAATTACCCTGCTGGATAAATGGCTACAGCGAGTTCAAAATTAGAGCGAATAATTCCGTAAAATGTTGTGCCTTCGTGAAATAATGAATTGTTTTTGCACATTGCTTTAGATTTTGGAAATGGCTCTCAGGCAAGAGACCGCTCCAGCGTTGACTCCGCTCCACGACCCATACCATGTGGAGGGCGCACCTCTCGCCGACGAACATTTTGAAGTGAGTTTACATCTAATTATATTATTTTATACAATAGCTTTCTTTTGTACTTAAGTATGTCAATTCAGTTACCATGTAGTCTAAAATAATATGAGTATGGCAGTTGGACCCTTTCATTTATAGTATATGACTGAAGTGGTACAGGGGGCAGGGGCATCGACGCGTGAGAAATAGCTGTTCCATATATTGTGACCGCGTAGGTGTTTCACTTTTCTATGAACTGCTGCAACTTATATATTCTTTTTAATAACCGACGAAATATTCTTCTGTATGTGGTCTAGAATCATATGCTGAATTCATGGTTTCAGTTTGCGCGTGGATGCCACCCGGTATAACGAGTTATTGTAAATAAAATGATCAGAAAGTAAACCTATTTAAATCTGTTAACACTTGGCATGAGGGCATACTTCGCCGCCGAATTACGCGTGCAGCGGGCCACAAATCTACTAAATACGTATTTTTACGTGACCCGCGCTCTAGTGACAGAAAAATACGGTGCCCTCATGCCAAGTGTTAAGCATGTAAAAACTTGCATCATTGTTTCAGGATGAGTTTGAAGATGCCACAGATGAGCATCCAACGTAAGTACTCCTACTTTTATTTTTAACCGAGTCAAAAATAGGAGTAGGTTATGGATTCGCGAGTATATTATAACTTTTTTTTTTTCATGCATTTAGTGCACCGATTTCTCCGTGATTACTGGGCCGATTTCTGTGATTATTATTTAATTTGGTAGAGGAAGCTCGCGCGGTGCATAACTCTTTTTATTTATTTATTTTAATTTACCATTTATGTACACAAATATGTAAACAGACAAGAAAAAACAGAACAGAAAAATAGGCGCAAAGTTGATGCTTATTTCATAAGAAATCTCTTCCAGCATACCTGCGATAGGACAATAGATAGAGAGATGTAGACAGGGTGTGAAAGAGTAAAGGAGACAAAAAAAAATACATTAAATCGTAAACAATTATTCACTTAATAAAACTAAACAATGATACTTTTTATTTACTTAGCTACGTTAGCAGTTTTAGATTTAGCTTCAATAATACACGTATTTAATCCACTTTGTGTATTACGATGTTATAGCTTACTTTATACTTAAATATAATAATATGTTATGTGTCTAATACGAATTTGTTTTGAGTACGTAACCCACACAAATACGTAGGTATCACAACTTAAAAGTGAAAAATAAAAAAACGTTTTCGTAAAATTATAAAGAAGTATTTGGTTTTGTATTTTTGCCACCGACTACCGAATTCAAAGTTATTTTTCAATTTACAGTGTTTTTTTAGTCGGTAATTTTTTTTGTGTTTTTTTTTTTTTTTGTTGATAATACCTTATTGTTATAGGAACATAATGGATTTACAAACTGCGTTTGATGACTGTGAAGTGGCCATAAGAAAATTCTTTAACAACGATTTACTTGGTGCCACTAACATGATGAAACCATGGTGAGACGAGTTTCTTTTACCTACTCTAAAAATACGCATAAGTCAATAAAAATAGGCTTGTGATTTACCTAGACCTTAGACCCTCGTACGAAAATCCTTTGCCTGGCTTAAAATTGTGGGTCCCAGAATGTCATTATTCACTTGCTCTTGTCTACACAGCGTTTCTTTGTTATAAAATTATTCTAAAACTAAACATAATTATGTCTCTTATATTGTAATTTGTTTATTAACCTTTTAGCCTACAGTATGTACTAAGGCCGCTACAGAAACGCAACTGCGCAAAAGCGGTTCTGTAGATTCATAAAAGCCCCATATTACTCAGATTTTAAAGGTTTTTAAAACACGTTTTGTAGACAAAAATATTTTGGAAATAGTCGGGCTACGCAAAATAGTATGCATATGAAACTCAATTAGTTTCATTTTGCGTAGCCCGACTATTCTTTAGATTTAGGTATATTATTTTTATACATGATTGATTACCCAGCAACGTGACCGATGCCGAATGTACGAAATTACTGCTTATCGCAGCTTTCTAGTCTCACTAGACTAGAAAGTAGCGATAAACACTAATCACGTCCCATGTATACTTAAATAACACACAATTTTTTTTATGTCTAGGGAACGCACATCACTTTACCACAGTCTTGGCACTTCCATGTTCGAGTTTATACCAGCAATGCTGACTTTCGACCGCGCACAGATCAATCGGACCCTGGCTGCACTCAAAGTATCCATCTCTATCTGTAATCAACACAGGAAAAATTACACTTTCGTAGAGAGCATCGGCACAATTATCAAAAAGGTAGAATACTATTAATTTTATTTTGTGTATTAGGTGGCGTCAGATGGCAGGTACTTCATCACAAGTATTTATATTTTTCTCGCTCTAGAATGTCTGTATACAACGTGTAACGTTAAATGCGCAAAACCTGAAAAGAGTTTGATCAGAATAGATCGAGCAGAATTCATTGAACCACTTTTTAATATAGGTCACATTTTTCAAAAAATCTTCATTAAAAACGTTGCCGTGTCTATTTATTAATACGTCAAGCAAGCCAATGTCAGCGCGGCGCAGCGGCCCGGTGACGACTCCTCCCTCGATAAAGCGTCGTCGTAGACGCAAGAAACGATCAGAATGGCTAGTAAAACTACAACAGCACATAAAACCTTTACAATTTTTTAATTACTTATTTTCTCTCTGAAATATGTCAATTGAATTAAAAATTAGTTGGTGTGTGTGAGGTTTTGCGCATTTAAGAGGGTTTATGCGTTAGAGCCATGCTGGAGTCAAAATTGATGATTTCCGACGGACAATAAAACCATAATATGTTTAATTTATAGATGAGATATTGACGTCATATTATTGGGAATTTTATAATCTAGTGCATGGCTGAAAAACATTTTCAATTTTTTGTTTAGTTTTCTCATCAGAACCGTTTTTATGCAAGCCTTTTTTAAAACTAGCGATCGACGGTCTAAGCAGATGCTAGATATTAGTAAAACCATATATGACAAACTTATTACAACATTACTTTATAAAAAATAAGAACATTTTTTAGTGCATGGCTGAAAAAAAAACACGATTACTGTAAGTTTTCATTCAAGAAAAGTATATTCAAAAGTGTCAATTGTAGCCACTTTTCGAGATATTAAACGTGTTAGTTTAGGATGAAATCTGAAATATTTATATTTTCTTTTAGACCTATTAAATTAAGACATTTATGTTCTAAAACATGGTTCAAATATTTTTTTAATAACTTATATGTTTATTTTACTATGAATTATTTAGTATTGCTATATAATCGGCGCGGATTCACGCCACCGCTCATTGCCGGCTGAGGCCTTTCAGAGGCAGGACGTGTGTCGCTCCCATCGCTGCGTGTCGCGTAAAATATTATCGTACTTTCGCGAGTTTTTAGCGCGACTGGGACATATTGATACTTTTTATTATAATATATTTTTATTATATTACAGAACTTTGGTGAGTACATATTTTAATGTAATGGTATTCAATTAACTTAAGAAGATTAAATTAGACTTCTTTATGTATGTTTCGATTTTACTTTTTTTTAGATATGGCTAACAAAAGGCGCTATACGGGAATAAAACGAAAAAAATATGAAAATTTAGCCAAGGCTAATGAAGCTAAAAGGTAAGTTACCGAGGAGCCACTTTTTAACTATGTAACAGGTTATAGCCAATTCATATTTTTCTTACACGGGGATAGAATTCGTAATAATTTGCGTTTATTCTGTCTTATAATCTCATAAACTGAATTGACCATTCTGGGGTTGTCAGTTTTGGATAGTTGAGAATATACCACTGAAACGAGGTGGGTTCTCTACTTATAAAAAAAATATCTATATTAGGTGTAATTAGTAAACCATAAGAAACAATATTATACTTACTACTTTCTGAAGTCAATATAATTTTTTCAAATTACTTTTTGTCTGGGTATTTTTATGAAACACAGTAGTAATAAGATAAAATTAATATCCGATTCGTTGTTATAGGCAGAAAAGAGAAGTTCAAAAATATTTCAAAATGCTGTTGTAAGTTTTATTTTTTTTTACTTCTTTATATGTTATGGCAATTTTTGAGATTTTATATCTAAACAGACACGTGTTTCCTTTATTTTGAATTAGCACCTATTAAACCTAAACTAAATAAGACATTTCTTCGTTATTTATTTATCTCAAGCCGACAATCGATCGCCTGTCGTGGTGCTTCTTATGGTTTGTGTCACTTCATATTATACTCTGCATATTATTTTCAGACTCAACAAAGAGAAAAAGTCACTGAAAAAACACTGGAAATTCAGGAAAACTTGCAGGCGTTAGAAACGGTTCCAACTCAAGATCCTGACGCAGGAAATCTTGTAAGAATGACTTGGACATTTGTAAACATATTTTAGCACAAATAAAACATTGTTGTGTCTCAAGCCGACAATCGGCCGCCGGACACGATGCTTACGGTTTGTGTCACTAACCGACACAAACCGACCAACATGTTATTTTCAGACTCAACAAAAAGAAAAACTCAGTGAAATAACACTGAAAATTCAGGAAAACTCGCAAGCATTAGAAACGGCTTCATCTCAAGATCCTGACGCAGGGAATCTTGTAAGAATTACTTGGTCGTTATATACATATTTTAGCACAAATAAAACATTGTTGTGTCTCAAGCCGACAATCGACCGCCGGTGTCACTATGTTATACCTACCTGTTATTTTCAGACTCAACAAAAAGAAAAACTCAGTGAAATAACACTGAAAATTCAGGAAAACTCGAAAGCATTAGAAACGGCTTCATTCCACTATACATAGAGTACTCACGGAGGATTTATGTCTGGTCAATAAAAGTGCAGTGTGGGTGCCTCACACTCTGAACACGGATCAGAAGGAGTTTCGTTATGAAACTGCGCGTAGCCATTTATCGTGGTATCGCCGTAAGAAAAATATACTTAATAGATTCATACGCCTTGATGAAACTTGGGTCGAATTTTATACTCCTCGTCAAAGACATCAGTCACGATGTTGGGTGGAACCGGGCACTTCAGCTGAACATTTACCACGTGCAGAGCTACATGAACGAAAAATACTACTAATAGTACCTATGGATGTCAGAGGCATTGCTTTTTGGAGAACTTATGATGAAAATACAACTATGACTGGAGAGCGATATAAGTCATTTTTAGAAGAAAATATTCCTATTTGGGCAGACGAACATCATATAACGAGTCCTATAATTTTACATGATAACGCCAGACCGCACAAATCAAAAATAGTTCAGAATTTAATTGAAGGAAAGGATGGATTGAAATTATTCAGCCGCCATATTCCCCGGATATGAATCCTTGTGATTTCAATTGTTTTGGCCATGTGAAGAGGAAATTGTCGGGTACTCGATACAATAGCAAAAAGGAGTTAGATATTAAACTAAAGAGCATTATTGATGAATTAAATGAAAGTGGTACTTTAAATGGTGTTCAAGATTTGCCAGCAGTCTGGGAGCGAGTGATTAATAGTGGTGGAGATTATTGATTAGTGTCACAAGGTTATATAATATAGTAGTCAGTTTTTGTAAAATAATAATAATAAAAAAATATGACACCGGAAGTGGGATGACCTAATATAATATTAATCGTTGTAGGACTTTACATTTGTACTACATTTCTAACTTTTCACCCCTGATTAGTATATATATACTTTACTAGCGACCCGCCCCGGCTTCGCACGGGTGCAATGGAGAAACTGATAATTTTAGAGCCACTATTCCTCGTAAAAAGTATAGGATAAAAAATGGTTATTGTGGGTTATCCCTAAGAGATAGACATATACAATCGCGGACTTTTTTGTAGACCTTTTTAAGGTGTACAATACTGTAGTACATTATTTTGATCTATCTCGACGGGTTCAGCCAGCGTTTACAATGTAAGCGCAAAAAAATGTGTTTAATTACGACATCACATTAGAAACCTCTAAAATTATCAGTGTTTCTCTACTATATTATGCATGTATTATAGATACAAACCTTCCTCTTGAATCACTCTATCCATTTAAAAAGAACCGCATCAAAATCCGTTACGTAGTTTTATAGATCTAAGCATATATAGTGACAGACAGACAGGGAAGCGACTTTGTTTTATACTATGTAGTGATAAAGTATCCAAAACTGCCTATTTATTTCACAAGGTTGTAATAAAAATAAGAACAGTAAATAAAAATCAACTAACGGTTAAATAAGTATCATTATACATAACTCAACGGATCAACATGGGTTAGTTTGACTATAATGACAGAGAGCACACCAACTCTACGCACACAGACACGCGCGCATCTGTGTGAGTGCAAAGAGCACTGCAATTACCTAAACTTGGTGCCGCGGATTTGGCGTTAACGCTCTTAACGTTACACGTTGTATAAGGTGATTAAATATTATAGTACATGTGTGAATGACTTCTGTAGACAGTAACAAAAACGTTTTAATTTAGAAACAAATATGTATGGTTCAACTGTCTTTAGAACCAAGCCTAAATTGCCATTTCTTTACGCCAGTCGGAATATAGTTGAAAATGAAATAACTAACACGACTGTTTAAGTTTTATCTAAAGTTAAAACTCGGTTTGTAGTAAGACGGATACCTTATAACAGGAGTAAGTTTTTCTTTTATCGAGCAGGTATTTGTAAAAATAACATAATTGAAATACAGTTCTATAAAATACAAAAGTTACAATTTAGTTACTATTGATTTACTCACTGAAGTCAGAATAAAGTTCCTAATCCAAAAATGGCTCCATGGTTTAAACCTGTCTCTGAAGATAAACCTTATTTTATAAGAAGGCCGTATATTGAGCCCTAATGAAAGTTGAGCAATAGCTATTAATTTTACAAAATGTCGTGCAAGCGGGCTTTAATGTGGATTTAATTTTAACCTAAACCTAAATAGTTAATGATTTTTTAATGTCACAGAATATTTTATGTACTTAACACAAAAAAAAATCTGTATATACAACGTGTAACGGAAAGGGGGTATCAACCCTGAAGGAGGTGAATGTGCTCATGAAACTCAACAACTTTCCCCAAAGAACATAGGTCGAAATATGAAAAAAAAATTTGGCCCTTCCTTACAAAACTGACTACCAGCTGATTGATTTACTATGGGAGGGCCAAATTTTTTTTTCATATTTCGACCTATGTTCTTTGGGGAAAGTTGTTGAGTTTCATGAGCACATTCACCTCCTTCAGGGTTGATACCCCCTTTCCGTTACACGTTGTATATATTTTTTTTTTCATTTTGGTATTTAGGCGCTTGCCATAGGAAAACTAAAAGTACACTACGTTACACACGTAAAACTACACTTACTCATAGTATTTAATACTAAATTGTTGTACAAAGTAGTTCTAAATTAGGTTTAGATAGGTAATCACGCTAGAAGAAATTATTAAAATTTTCTGGGTGTTGTGCCCAATGTTTACATACAGAACTAATGAACCACTCACTTAAGAATAATCATAGCCCAATTAATTGCTTACATATTTATATTGTATCGGTATCTACCAGAAATATTCTCATCTGAAATAGAAACATTTGTTTTCCTTGCAGCCAAATTATGCCACATATACAGATTTGGAAGCTCATGCTGAACTATGCTACGCCGAAGCCCTTATGCTTCAGGCAGCTATGACTATTATGGACGGAGAAGACCTCACTGGGCTTATCAAGGGCACTATCAAGGTCAAAAATTGCTTCAACAGTTACAAGTAATTATTATTTTATTGTATTTAAGCTTTAATCGCGACCTGGCATGAATTTCAAAATAATCAACAATTTCAAAAGATCAATAATCACGAAAGAGGGAAGAGTGTGGAGCGTGTTTGTATATTTGGGGAGTCTGTTTACAAGAGATGGAAATATTGGAAAGGAGAGTGAATGCGGGATATATCTAACCCTACAGTGCATGATTTTTCTTATCGGCCTAAAAAAAATACATTAGCCTGCAAATATGATGCCATTTCTCGAAAAAATATTTAGAATATCATAACTCAATAGAAACGTATGTTTTTGTGTATGGCACATCATGCATTATAATGTGAATCTGTGTTACGCAGTGTCAATGAAATTACAAGATTACACGTAAAATGACAAATTTGAACATGAACTTACCTCTACTAATTATTTCGACATTGAAAATTCAATTTTATATTTTTTTTGCGATTATTATACGCCGCTCGTTAATCGTATTCAAAGTACCTACCGATTTGAAGAAAACATAAATACATTTTTATTCAGATCTATCCAAAATATATACTAAATTCGAAACTCAAATACATAATAGTTAATCTTGTCAACACTAGATCACGCTACTTGGATCGATTTTTAAAATATAAGACATTTTTCAGTATGTCCCATATGTGGGACACTATGCACTGTAGGGCTAAACCCCCGTCCATGTCCAAATAGACTCGACTGGCTGTTCACAATGGTGTGCTGTTGCTTACGCTTATGTATGGAAGTGAATGGTGGCTGTGGCATAAGAGGCATGAATGTAGATTAAATGCTGTGGAAATGCATACCTTGCGAAGTATGAGTGGTCTAACTACGAATGAGAGACTGAAAATGATGTATAAGGAAACGTTGTGGTTTAAGAAAAGGATGCTTAGTATGGCATGCTCTTTTTAACTACTTCATGTTTTTTTTAATTATGAGAAAATGAATGAAAGAAACGGTACATACAAACAGAAGGTATTTACAAGGCCGATGTGAGTGGAAACGCCCTAACATAATTATAGTTTCGGTGACGTTCTTCAGAAAGGTCATGTGCGCAGTACTCGCAACCGGCGCACGTGCCTGTATGACTGTAAATGAAGCAAAAAAACACTACACATCAAACTACACACTACAAAAACTACAGAACGTCACTTGTTACGACTGGTGACGTTCTGTAGTTTCTGACTACCCCCATGGGAAAAAGCCGGAGTTTATAATTAATCCTCTAACTTAAAAATATATTAATTTCTAAAGGATGGAAGTTGTATCACTTCCATCCAATTAGTATTCTATTTTTTTTAATATTTCAGACTAATTTCCGTTGTATTTAAACAGGGAATGCTCAAAAATACTAGAAAAAAAGCAATGGGAATCGGATCAATCGAGGATACACTTCCAAAGCGGTGTGCGCCTGGGCGTCGCCACCTTCAACGTGATGATATCAATGCTTCCGCCGAAGATTATAAGCGTATTAGAGTTCGTTGGCTTCTCTGGGAGCAAAGTAAGATTACACACATGATTTTCATTTTTGTACGTATGCATGTTTTAATCTGTATTATGATTATTTTTCAAGGTAAACCTTTTTAACTATTGTTGTGTTACAGGAGACAAACTTGTCTCCTGTAACACAACAATAGTTAATTAGAATATGAACATGAATTATTGATTTTAAACATAAATTGAGCACTTATTACATCAATCAAGTTAAAACCAAGACAAGGCCTAGCCACTCGCTAAGTTGTCTCGACCAACAACAAGTGCGCTCTTAGATCATTACATTTAGCCTTGCCAAAAGCGCAACTTAAGCTGGCGATTAACTCTCCTCAGTTTAATAAACTAGCATTAATGTGTTCGGTACGTAAGACGATGCACTGCCGAAAATTGGAGGTTAGTATCATCATAATAATTACAATATTAACCCATTAAATGCCGAGGTGAACCATCAAATCCTAATCGGTGGCCACCATACATATGGTCAACTACGTAAGATGCCAAAGAGTATAAAAATGACCGTTCCAGGAGGCCAAATAGCATAGATCGCCTTATAATCAACAGAGAACATCTACGTACTAACACGTAGTTGGCCTCTCCTATTAACACCACCCACGTAATATTACGTAGGTCGGCTATCATTGGGTTAAGTCATTTTAATCAAAAGCAAGGGGTTCATAGTGGGGTGTGAAACGAATTTAAAAAAGACAAAATATTTTGTTTTAAATAGGTAGCTAAATGGCATACGGTATTCAGACTTCATAATATTACACTATATTATAATATATAGGTATATAACGATATTATAATAATATATTATACTTGCATGTCCTTGTCTCGAGCTTTTTTAACCAGCCATAGGAATGCGGTGAAGATACTGTTACTTCGAAACTAGTATAGACGCAAAATGTGTGAGGAAGTATTCTGTGTCATCAGTGTACGCACGGCTACACATCAAGTTATACATAACCAGTATAAGCTGACTTCTGATTGTACGAAAAACCTATACAAGGCGAGGTCAGCTAAAACTGGAAATGTATGGCTTAATGTGTAGCCGTGTGTGTGTGTACAGGAAACTTCGATGGAATATTATATATTACGTAAGAATTGCAGACTAATATACAGTCAATGAGTCAAATGATGATTTCTTCTCAACCTTGTTATTTATTTTATCAAAATATGTATGTACGCAGTTATGACAATTGAGATACCTTTCACTAGCATTCTTCTTACATAGTGTGTGCGTTTTATGTAAAATCACCCATCGCAGAGCCAAAATTACTTAGATCCGGAACAACATTAGCAATAATGTAGGCCAAGCAAATATTTCTTAATTTCCGTGCAGGAATCAAATTCAAATATTATATCAACCTCACGAACCGCCTAGCAATGATAAGTCACAGCAGAATTGACGGAGGATCTTCGTTTTTTACGTAAAATGTTATATAACGAGCTGAGCCATTATAATATTACCTAACATGACACAGACATTTATCCAAAGCACATTAGCTAGGTAATATCTATGTTTAACTTATAAAACACAGTTAAGTATATACAAGGTGTAACAGAATAAACGCAAGTCCTGAAAGTGGTTTTTTCATAATTGACTACTGAAACGATGTCAGTAACTTTTTATACAGTTTTTTTTTTTTTTTTTTTTTTTTCAAAATTATTATGTATTTTGCCATACTGACTGCTGATTGAGCCAAAGAAAATTAAATCTTATTTCAATAGACTAAAAGGTTAACACGATTTTCTTAATAATACACAAGTTTGCTTTAAAAAAAATTAAGTTATGACCATTGTATTATGCTTTTAACTCAATACTCTAATTCGGGTGTATGCGGTCTTGCGTTAATTATGTTACATCACACTTCACACTAATATTATAAAGGCGAAAGTTTGTGAGTGTGTGTGTGTATGTTAATTAATTCTTCACGCTCAAACGGCTGGACCAATTTTGATGAAATTTGGCACACATATAGTTTATAACCAGGTTTAACACATAGAATACTTTTTATCCCGATATACCAACGGGATCGAGACTTATGCGGGTGAAACCGCGGGGCGCATCTAGTATTGTATATGTCCGGAAAAGAACCGCAGCTAGTAACATAGCTTGCAGAGTAAGCAAGCTGAAACAACAACTTGTCATCATTATCTACGTCACAATAACAATATTACGAGTCTGTCGAAATACTTACAGTATAATTAGCAGTAGAATAGGTGTATTATGTTTTTCCTACAATGAGAAGTCAGGTTACACTGGAAATGTTTAGCTTCCGATGTCGTCATGCATACGAGTAAACGTACCCATTATTTTCGGGAATCCCTGAAAATGCGTTTCGTTTTCAAGAATAGACAAGTAGGGTTGCCATATGTGTTCAAACCAAAATCAATATTTTTTTTAGAAAATCCGAAATTTAAAAAATAAATACTGCTGACGTAATCACTGTCCAGACCCCCGTCCTGTCATCAAAAATAAGCAAAGCAAGGACCCCCCGCCGCCTGAGGTGTTACGTAAAACTTGAATGGCTCCTTATACACATTATTCAGATTTTAATACTAAATATCATCCAAACTTGATATTTGACATTACAATTTGCAAAAAACAACAGGATCTTTAGAAATATATACGTAAAAAACCTATCATAAATATAAATGTGATATTTATATTATAGCAAAATAACTTATCTCTAGTTATGTAAATCAACTTCATTGTTACTTATGTTAAACCGGGGACTAATTTTAAGGGAGCGTAGTACTCATGAAAATTAAAAACTAACTATGGGACAAACTCTGAAATATGACGGTTCCGTTATTTCCTTTTATGGTCTGACCCATAAAAAATCAGCTGTTCCCGACATTTCTTCAAGTTATGGTAACATCAATGTAGGAAACAGCAGATTTATTTTTTTCGCCATTTCATGGCTCCAGTAAAAGTTGTTCATTAGGGTTCCGTACCTCAAATACAAAAAATCTCACTATCGTCCGCCTGTCAGGACAATTTTGCTCAAGAACGGTTATTGAGTTGAAATTAATTTGAAATATTAAGGGTCGGCGGTCCCTTGAACGGGTGAAAAATTCAAGCTTCAAAGTCAGTGCAATGAATTGATGCGGTCAATTATGTTACATAATTTGATGATTATCTGATTTTTCTAATCCACACTACGCTCCGTATTACGCGAAGATAAGTGCATTTTAATGACCTAATTGAAATAAATGATTTGACTTTGACTTTTGTACTTCCTTTTAAACTAGCTGCATGCTTGGCAAGAAGCAAGGTCTCACAGTACGAGTAAAGAAAATTCCAAAAATTATTATGTAGTTATAACTTGGGACTGAACACTTCTTGAGAAGCCATTTCCAATATAATAACCCGGCACGCATCAAAATCCGTTGTGTAGTTTAGAATAACTAATCGCCCAAACAGACAAGCACGAATGCGACTATTTCATGTTTATATTACAAAGCGGGACATAGAGGTCATAATTTAATACTTATTTCATTGTGCACCGCACACCACTTATTTGACCTACCTTTTCTTTCGTGTCAGCTAATGGCCACAGCACAAACTATTCGAGAACGATAAATAGCCATTCAGTAGAATGGTAGCACGGCTATCCAGGCGATTGCTTAGAATGTGCCGGGCGAGCGTTTAGGGCAGATTATACCAAAGTCATCTTTGATCCGTGGAATAAAATTGACGTCTGACAGTTCTAGTATGGTAAAACTGTCAAAAATTCAAAATTTATGTTCAGGATATGACTTATGCTAGGTATGAAAGTTTGGTGAAATTCGCCCTTAGTACAATAATATGTGTCTGAATAAACGTATGTTTGAAATGTTTCAGACTGTTGGTCTAGCGGAGTTGGAAGCTGGATCGCTCGCACCGGGCATGCGCTCCGTACTGTGTGACCTGACGCTTCTGAGCTACCATCTAGTAATGTGCCAGTTCATCGGCGCTCCTGTAGACTTGGCAGTATGCGAGAGGATATTAGAAAAGGAGCTGAAGGTTTGCACCTTGTTTCGATGTTTAATTATATTAATAATGTTACACAACGCACTTTTGAACGAATTTTCTGAAAGAACCAAGCTCTGCAAAGCCAAACTGTTTCTTAAACTGGATATGCCAAATAAATGGGTGGGTACGATATCTATTTCATTATCTGCAGATAGCCTTTGCCGGGTGTTAGAAGTTCAATTTCATAAGGTATGCACAGGGTGACCATTTATAGTGCTTATCAGTGTCAGTCAGCTTAGAGTCTAGTACAGACGCCAGCACATCAAGCTACTACACTCTGTCAAATTTCTTTAATAGATTTTCAACTTTATCGCTATAGCATATGGTTCAAAGTTGATTGGGAAAATTTGACAGTTTCGGGTAGCTTGGTGTGCTAGCGTTTGTACAATTTCTGCAGTTGACAAGAACTATAAGTTCTTATTACACTTTCAGAGACGTTATTTCAACTCTTAATGTAACGGAATTATATACATGTCTTTATGAACATGATCCATTGCAATTTACAGGTGTACCCGGAAAGCGTTTGGTTTCTAATGTTCAAAGGCCGCATCGAGCTTCTGCGGGGGCAGTTCAACAGCGCCATCGAGACGTACAACCGCGCTGTCAACAGTCAGAAACAATGGCAACAGTTCCACCACGTGTGCTTCTGGGAGATCATGTGGGCGAACAGGTGGGATAGCAAATATATTATATCAATTTAAATTAGCATATTATATTTATTTTTTCTTTTTTTTGCCGTTTTTATAGATAATGGTAAGGAACTCATCGTGCGCGAATCCGACTCGCGCTTGGCCGTTTTTTTTACTATAACTTCGTTCAAAACTAACCTGATCCAGTTGCATAACATGTTTTTTCTCTATTCCTTCCCCGTCTATAAGAACTTAAAAGACTTTTCATTGACGTTAATTCCTTCTTGGTAAGATCTAAATTGATGGCTATTTCATCCCATAAGTCTTCACGTTTGTTTCTATAATGTTATTCTGTTTGTCGAGGATCCCATAATACATTAAAAGATTCTTACATTTCGATCAAACGAATCGATGTTTCGTTCTCCATTTTTATACGCAGAAATCAGAAATACGTCCACAATATTACTGACGAATGTTTACTAAAAATGTTTATGCGCGCCAGGCGTCCAATCACAGCGCGGCAGGCCGCGCGCGATTGTCGCGTTATGTTTGGACACACCCTAAAACCAATAAGTAGTATGATAAAATGCACGAGGCCAAAAGACCCCTATCTCTACATACATCGTTTGCTTTTTTGGTTTCAGTTTAAAGATGGACTGGCGCGAATCTGCTTTGTACGCAAGTAAGCTGATCGATGAGAGCTCGTGGTCAAAGACTATCTACTCATACTCCCGAGCGGCTATGTTGCTGGAACTCGATGACATCACGCCTTCGGAGAAACAACAGTGCACCGATCTGATGAGGTGGGCAACTAAATTTTTAAACGTCCAATAACTAATCTGTATAAGTTATCAATGAATTTTATTTCAATATGAAGATAACAATCGTCGTGATGGCCTAGTGGTTAAGGCCTCTCATGCACGAGGTTGTGGGTTCAAATCCTGGCAAGTACCAATGTGACTTTTAAATTCATATGTATTTCTGAACGCATGAATCAGAAAGTGCAAATGAACATTACTGACATCAGTGAAGAAAAAACACCGTGAGGAAACCTGTACTTATTTATTTATTTATTTATGGAAGACTTACAGCTAAAAAAAGGTACACAAGGAACCTATAACACAAGACCCATACAATTACAAGGAAACTATAGTAATTTATTTATTTATTTAAACTTTTCCCACACAAAAAAAGGTACAAAGGCGGACTTAATGCCTTAGGCATTCTCTACCAGTCAACCAAGGGTGGTGAAGAGATTAGATCGCAGGTGCTTTGGTTGAACCGAACAATGATTTTAAAAAAAACTATTAAAATTGTTGAATTATAAATGAAAAAAACGTACACTAATACAAAATATAATTAAATAATATACATACATACTATTTACTATAATACATATACTTATCATACATACTATTTACTTACATACTTAATATAAGTCAGAAATCGCCAAACCGTCTTGAGCAAGCGTCAATGTTCGTGCCTCCTCTGTATGAGATAATGTCTTTCCCTGCAGTGGGACAATAATAAGCAGGTATTAAGAGCGTTAACGCCAAATCCGCGGCACCAAGTTTAGGTAATTGCAGTGCTGTTTGCACTCACACAGATGCGCGCGTGTCTGTGTGCGTAGAGTTGGTGTGCTCTCTGTCATTATAGTCAAACTAACCCATGTTGATCCGTTGAGTTATGTATAATGATACTTATTTAACCATTAGTTGATTTTTATTTACTATTCTTATTTTTATTACAACCTTGTGAAATAAATAGGCAGTTTTGGATACTTTATAAAGTATATATATACTAATCAGGGGTGAAAAGTTAGAAATGTAGTACAAATGTAAAGTCCTACAACGATTAATATTATATTAGGTCATCCCACTTCCAGTGTTACATTTTTTATTATTATTATTTTACAAAAACTGACTACTATACTATATAACCTTGTGACACTAATCAATAATCTCCACCACTATTAATCACTCGCTCCCAGACTGCTGGCAAATCTTGAACACCATTTAAAGTACCACTTTAATTTAATTCATCAATAATGCTGTTTAGTTTAATATCTAACTCCTTTTTGCTATTGTATCGAGTACCCGACAATTTCCTCTTCAAATGGCCAAAACAATTGAAATCACAAGGACATCATATCCGGGGAATATGGCGGCTGAATAATTTCAATCCATCCTTTTCTTCAATTAAATTCTGAACTATTTTTGATTTGTGCGGTCTGGCGTTATCATGTAAAATTATAGGACTCGTTATATGATGTTCGTCTGCCCAAATAGGAATATTTTCTTCTAAAAATGACTTATATCGCTCTCCAGTCATAGTTGTATTTTCATCATAAGTTCTCCAAAAAGCAATACCTCTGACATCCATAGGTACTATTAGTAGTATTTTTCGTTCATGTAGCTCTGCACGTGGTAAATGTTCAGCTGATGTGCCCGGTTCCACCCAACATCGTGACTGATGTCTTTGACGAGGAGTATAAAATTCGACCCAAGTTTCATCAAGGCATATGAATCTATTAAGTATATTTTTCTTTCGGCGATACCACGATAAATGGCTACGCGCAGTTTCATAACAAAACTCCTTCTGATCCGTGTTCAGAGTGTGGGGCACCCACACTGCACTTTTATTGACCAGACATAAATCCTCCATGAGTACTCTATGTATAGTGGAATGAAGCCGTTTCTAATGCTTGCGAGTTTTCCTGAATTTTCAGTGTTATTTCACTGAGTTTTTCTTTTTGTTGAGTCTGAAAATAACATGTAGGTATAACATAGTGACACAAACCGTAAGCATCGTGTCCGGCGGTCGATTGTCGGCTTGAGACACAACAATGTTTTATTTGTGCTAAAATATGTATATAACGACCAAGTAATTCTTACAAGATTCCCTGCGTCAGGATCTTGAGATGAAGCCGTTTCTAATGCTTGCGAGTTTTCCTGAATTTTCAGTGTTATTTCACTGAGTTTTTCTTTTTGTTGAGTCTGAAAATAACATGTTGGTCGGTTTGTGTCGGTTAGTGACACAAACCGTAAGCATCGTGTCCGGCGGCCGATTGTCGGCTTGAGATAAATAAATAACGTAGAAATGTCTTATTTAGTTTTGGT
Organism: Eremobia ochroleuca; assembly: GCA_949629135.1. Classification (NCBI taxonomy): domain Eukaryota; kingdom Metazoa; phylum Arthropoda; class Insecta; order Lepidoptera; family Noctuidae; genus Eremobia; species Eremobia ochroleuca. The sequence goes on along the minus strand of OX451384.1, from coordinate 20,127,910 downwards.
TTAATAGGTGCTTATTCAAAATAAAGGAAACACGTGTCTGTTTAGATATAAAATCTCAAAAATTGCCATAAAATATAAAGAAGTAAAAAAAAATAAAACTTACAACAGCATTTTAAATATTTGAACTTCTCTTTTCTGCCTATAACAACGAATCGGATTTTATCTTATTACTACTGTGTTTCATAAAAATACCCAGACAAAAAGTAATTTAAAAAAATTATATTGACTTCAGAAAGTAGTAAGTATAATATTGTTTCTTATGGTTTACTAATTACACCTAATATAGATATTTTTTTTATAAATAGAGAATCCACCTCGTTTCAGTGGTATATTCTCAACTATCCAAAACTGACAACCCCAGAATGGTCAATTCAGTTTATGAGATTATAAGATAGAATAAACGCAAATTATTACGAATTTTATCCCCGTGTAAGAAAAATATGAATTGGCTATATATACCTGTTACATAGTTAAAAAGTGGCTCCTCGGTAACTTACCTTTTAGCTTCATTAGCCTTGGCTAAATTTTCATATTTTTTTCTTTTTATTCCCGTATAGCGCCTTTTGTTAGCCATATCTAAAAAAAAGTAAAATCGAATCATACATAAAGAAGTCTAATTTAATCTTCTTAAGTTAATTGAATACCATTACATTAAAATATGTACTCACCAAAGTTCTGTAATATAATAAAAATATATTATAATAAAAAGTATCAATATGTCCCAGTCGCGCTAAAAACTCGCGAAAGTACGATAATATTTTACGCGACACGCAGCGATGGGAGCGACACACGTCCTGTCTCTGAAAGGCCTCAGCCGGCAATGAGCGGTGGCGTGAATCCGCGCCGATTATATAGCAATACTAAATAATTCATAGTAAAATAAACATATAAGTTATTAAAAAAATATTTGAACCATGTTTTAGAACATAAATGTCTTAATTTACTAGGTCTAAAAGAAAATATAAATATTTCAGATTTCATCCTAAACTAACACGTTTAATATCTCGAAAAGTGGCTACAATTGACACTTTTGAATATACTTTTCTTGAATGAAAACTTACAGTAATCGTGTTTTTTTTTCAGCCATGCACTAAAAAATGTTCTTATTTTTTATAAAGTAATGTTGTAATAAGTTTGTCATATATGGTTTTACTAATATCTAGCATCTGCTTAGACCGTCGATCGCTAGTTTTAAAAAAGGCTTGCATAAAAACGGTTCTGATGAGAAAACTAAACAAAAAATTTAAAATGTTTTTTCAGCCATGCACTAGATTATAAAATTCCCAATAATATGACGTCAATATCTCATCTATAAATTAAACACATTATGGTTTTATTGTCCGTCGGAAATCATCAATTTTGACTCCAGCATGGCTCTAACGCATGAACCCTCTTAATATTATTTATATCAAGATAAAAGGTGTCAGAGCACTGGCAATCCAATAGTAGTCATTCTTAGAGATAGAGTTTTGCCACACCTCATCCGATACTGTTAAAACGTCAGAAAACGGTATGGTACTGCACGGTGGCGGGCCTCTCGCTTGGTCGGACTACTTGAGTTTCATCTGATTTATTAACAATTTTATTAAGAAACCCATATTAAAACTGACGGTTTCGTAATTAATAATAATATTTATTTTTCTTTCGTATGACTTTCGTGATATTAGGCTAAATATAAAATTAGCAACTTGCAAATGAAAAAATGTTTTGTTATTTTCACCCATTTTTATTTATAAGTCCATAGAAATCAGGATTCTGCATATTGTTACATATATTTTTTTTTTTACCAATGTAATACGATAATTTATTTAAATCAAACATGGAGTTCGCCTCGGATGCGAGTAAACCAGCGCCAGCAGCTAGTATGTTAATGTTACCCACTCAAATGCAGGAACGCGTCGTACTACAAGCAGCGCATCGCCGGCAAGTCGCTGCCGATGGAGAAGTTCGTGATCAAGCGATGCGCGCGCTATCAGGTGCAGGGGCGCCGCCTTCTGCTGCCCACCATCGAGCTGCTGTGCCTCTGGAACATGTTCCACATCCTCGCCAAGAACGAACGAGGCATACAGAACGTACTCAAGGTAACTTGCCTTATGTCCGGAATTATTACGTATTTACGACTCGTCATAACATAGAGAATTCTTTTTTTATATTGACGACGATTCCCTTGTTCACAAAATAAATTAAATTTAAGTTTATTGCATCTTTTTCTTTATATTTCAACCAGTCTTACCAAGGGGTATAGTATTACCCAGTAACTGGGTTGTGGAGGTCAGATAGGCAGTCGCTCCATGTAAAATACTGGTATTCGGCTGCATCCGGTTAGACTGGAAGCCGACCCCTTCATAGTTGGGAAAAGGCTAGGCAGATGAGGACAAACTATCGTTAGGATATCCCAAGAATAAAAACAAAAAAAAAGACGGAGAAGGTACCTCTCTCTCGCTACCATCAGCCATATTTTATCTAGGTATCGTGGGCGTACTATGGGTAGTGTTGATTATTGCGCAATAGAAAAACCGTTTGCAGTTCAAATCAAACTATAATTTAACGAACAAATTTATAACACTAGCGAATCACGCACTGTAGGTACACGACACAACGATACGAAGCGCGCCACAGAGAAACTGTCGCATGTGTTCACTGTTTGACCTCCACCGACAAAGTGTACTTCACTCTGGTCCAGCGGTGTGATGTACTCTGTCGAGCGCCACCAAGTGGCGCTGGTGTCTCGATCAGTCAAACGAATGACGAACGTATTTTCGACAAATATATATCAAATTGCGAACTTTCATGTATTATGAATTATACATTACAAAATATGTCTGAAACAGTTAATAGAAGTAACGAGCGAACGCATCGAGAGTGAGAGCTGCGACTGGATGGGTGTGCACGAGGGAGACAACCGAGCGCTAGTGCGCTTTCTGAAGGGGTGCTGCCTGGCCGCCATGAACCTGCCGCGTCTAGCGCTTGACACACTCGACTCCGTGCTACAGTAAGTACATAACATCATACTTTTATTCCCCGAAGGGTTAGGCAGAGAGATATATATAAAGTCCCCGTCACAAGAAGCTATCAATTTTGTAAACACACATTCGGGGGTTCACAACCTTTGGATAAAATTTAAAAAAAAAAACAGTTTTGTAAAGATTTTTTTTTTTTTAATAAACAATAACAACCAATATAACCTAATCCGCGAAAACAACACTAACAAAATGAGACGCATTCGAAACTCGAATGAAAGCATAGCCAGCGTCAGCGTGAACTTACTTTAAAATGGCGGCCCAAATGTTTACGTTCCAACAGTCAGACGCGTTCCAGTACCACAATACATTAGACGACAGCGCTTTATATCGCTAAAATAGAACCCGTTTCGTATTACACTTATGTTACTTTGAGCTGATTGAATTTGGGATTATTTGTTGTTAACTCGTTCATCGGACATTGCTGGGCGACGTACGGTGTATATTTTATTCCGTGGCGTTGAACGTGTTAATTGAATTGTGGCTACGTAACTTAGTAGAAGTTCTTTATTTACAAAACTTATAGCTTCTCGTGACGGGGATTTTAGTACATCCACCCAGGTTCGTAGACCCAAAACAATACAATGTGACACATGCGGTGACCCACAAACTAGGCGTCTCTTGTGTCTTGTGGTTCTATAATCTCGCGATATCAGTGTCTGGGCTAACTACCAACCAGGCCCAAATCCAGAGTTCCTGATACCGCCTGCTACTTCGCGGCTTAGGAAACGCACACCCCATTCTCAGCAATCTTTTGTTTGTGTGATGCAAATCATATATAGCGTGTAACGGAAGGGGGGTATCAACCCTGAAGGAGGTGAATGTGCTCATGAAACTCAACAACTTTCCCCAAAGAACATAGGTGGAAATATGAAAAAAAAATTTGGCCCTCCCTTACAAAACTGACTACCAGCTGATTGATTTACTATGGGAGGGCCAAATTTTTTTTTCATATTTCGACCTATGTTTTTTGGGGAAAGTTGTTGAGTTTCATGAGCACATTCACCTCTTTCAGGGTTGATACCCCCCTTCCGTTACACGCTGTATAATGAATAGAGATAATAAAATTGATAATTTTGTTTTATTTCCGTTCACAAGAACATTTTGTCTCAAAAAGAAAACTAAATTAGAAGGATATAAAAAAGTAAAAACGATTATGACCTACCTAATCTGAAATAAGAATTTTTGTTTATTTACAGACTTAAGAATAATATAAAGGAAGATACATTCCTACTTCCTTACACCGTTGCTGAGATGGCGATGTGTCACTATCAGCTTGGCGATAAGGATCGCGCTCTGCAAATGCTGCAGGACGCCAGGTTCGTTTTCTACATATAAACCTCGCATCATCTGCCTGCGACTTCGTCCGCTTGAAGTTATGCCCCGGCCGAGCTTCCACTTCGTTTTTCTGAGCGTTCTTTCTGAGTTTTTTTTTATTTTTTTATAGCGCAGCACCAAGGAAGATGTTACCTTCCTCAAGAATTGGGATATCAAATGCAAAAAGATTATTTTTTTCAAAATCTGACTGGTAGTTCCAGAGATTAGTGTGTTCAAACAAACAGAAATACAAATAAACTCTTCAGCTTTATTATTATTATTATAGATTTGAGGTACAGTTTATTTCCAAGTTTCTAAAGCTCAGTGTATCATACTAACGGCCTGTGTGAGTATACTGAGTAGCCATACTTAGTATACTGAACTTCAGAAAGAAACTCACACACGAATGAGTGACAGGCACAAGCGCTGTGTCTTTCCTAAAACTGCACCGGAAGGTACTTTCCTCACGTGACCGTATTTCTATTCAAACCTGTTTTTTTTTTTTTTGCTAAAAGATAAATTAGCTAATAGAAGTAAGGAAATAACTACATGATGATGTTGCAACTACAATGTGCTGCGTATCACGGGTTCGATTCTCGCACGGAACAAATATTTGTATGAACTACAAGTAGTTGTTCCGGGTCTGGATGTTTGTGTATGTGAGTTTAAATGTTTGTAATGTAAATTCCTAGTGTGGGGCAACGTTTATTTTAAAAACAAACAAAAAAATCTCATTTAACTGATTTTTTTTTTTTACAGGAAAAAGTATTCGGGATATTCGTTGGAGTCACGATTACATTTCCGCCTGCACTCAAAGCTAGAAATGGTCAAGAACGGCAGCCCCGGCGCGAGTCCAAGTCAACGTTCAAGCACCTCTTAAAGCGACGCCACATTGACACATGCTACCATCGCGGACACTGGCGGTGGACCACTTTTCAACCTTGTTACTAAGGGCATAAGGGTGAAACGTGGTCGACCGCCATTGTCCGCGGTTGTACCTACTAATTATGCCTAGTAATATCATTTCTACGCTCTCATTTATAACTGTTATGAATCTCTTGAATCCGTCATTTATATATTTGAACTGCAATATTCCGTGCTTAGAGAATATTATAATCAATAAAAATGTATTAAATTTGTACTTGTTGTGGGTGGACTAGAAATTATTTATGACATACTTACTTATATACTTGACTGTGACTTATATTGCAAAAAAAGCAATTTATTATATTGTATAACTAGCATCCGCCCGCAACTTCGTTTGCGTAGAATGAAGCATTTTCTCGCGGTAAAAAGTAGTCTATGTTCATCAGGGATAATGTCGGCTTCTAATGGTAAAACAATTTTTCAAATCGGTCCATTAGTTTCGGAGCCTATTCAATACAAACAAATAATCAAATCTCTCCTCTTTATAATATTAGTTGTATAATGTGTAAACGAAATGTCTTTATACTTACTTATAATGAAATTTTACAATCATGTATAAGTATATTTTTGTAATAATTTGCAAAATTTATTTTATTCGTGCTATTTATTTTTAGATAATCATCTATAATTATTCAGTATATTGAATAAATTATAATACAAGTTTCACATATATTACTAATTAATTATATAAAACTTACTTCGATTTTTTCATTATTAGCATAATTAAAAAAAAAAAATTTATGAACGGCTCGCCAATATGCAGACAAACCCTTAGAGGTTTTCGTTGTGTGGCTAAAACTAAATGTGTATTAAGTGTTTTAGAAAATAAAATAATAAATAAAAATAAAAATTTAAATTCATATACATTCAGTACAAGAACTTGTGATGATAAAGGATCTGAAATTTATTTTCGTAATTTTGTGTGTAACATAGTGTCTGAATGTAAATTTTTTGAGTGGGTGTATATTTTTTGATATGTATAATAATTCTGTAGTGCGTCCATTACTTAATGTAGATCGATTACAAATAAGTAGCGCTTTTGGAGAATTTCTCCAAGCTTATAATATTAGTGTAGATTTACAAAAATCTCATCTTTTTTTAGGGAGCTACTTAATTATATTAATGTCATAAAATGATATATATTATGGGGTAGTCAACCCAAGCATAAAGGATGAGAGAGAAAGATATATAATCCTCTCTCATTGTATTTTCGAGTAGACAGAGAATATTTAAGAAATTACGATTCTATTTTGTAGTGAAATGTCACAATTAAATTATATTATGGTCAAAGCATGTTGACCTTTATCGGCAGCCTACATGTATAATTGTATATTCAATATAAATACTATTTTCATAATAATGTATAAATGTATATTAGCATAATAAATACATAGAACAAATCTCAATTTACTGAAATATCTCGGTGTTGCAGTTTCTATTTGGTACAAAGGTTGTAACTTTTGGCAGTTACATAATTACATTATAGTTCAGCCATAGGCTTTTATAGGATAAGTATTATTTTTCTTTTATTTATTTTTTTTTCTCCAGTTATAAGGGATGGAATATTTTATCGTTATCAATCTTGTTTTACGTTGATTTATTTATTCATTTATTGTTATGGCACTCCAACGACTTACTAAAACATACACAAACAAAAATAACAGACAGTATAAGGTATTGTGAATTCATCACTTAAGGAAGTGCACAACACTAGCATAGAAATGATTAAAGGACGTGTAAGGAAATAGGATAAAAAGACTTGGGTGGTGCCGTCGAGTTCTCTTTCACAACATACACTAACGATGTAAGCAGTTTAATAACTAAACTATGTATAAAATATCTCTCTTAATACTAATTTCACGTAAAGAACTACTCTTAGAGATGTTTACCTTTTGAACAAAGCCTCGAGTTCAATTTTTTTTCAAATGTATTTTATTGCATAACATTCCACGTTAAACAAATTTTGGTTAGATATAATGTGCAGCAGCATGACAAGAAATTAAACCCATCTATCATACATTAAAACCTCTCCGTACTGAACATGAAAGTTTAACACACACACAACATATATATGAAACAATAGGGTTTGGGGTGAAGATAGACTCGTAAAAATATAGACTTTCGGTGCGCAGCCCAGTTGACGGACGTCACACTACTCTTGTCAAAAAAGGGGCGCGCGTCGAATGTTTTTTTAAAGGAAGCTCCTAGAATGTTCCAGAAGCTTCGACTCGCAAACATTGGCCGGGCGGGAACGAGGCGTTTCCGCCTGAAGCGCGTGGAATGTGGCGGGAGCGGTTAGAAATAGCTTCGCGTTATATCCTCCCCCTTTTGACCAGGTTATGACCCCATGCCTGTATAAACAAAGTAAGAAAAAGTAAGAAACGCATCCGCGCGTGGATTGTGGCGGGAGCGGTTAGAAATAGCTTCGCGTTATAAAAGTAAAATAACAGGGCTGTGAATGACATTAAATGGGTTCAAACTAGCATAAAACAAAACTTCCATACCTACGAGAACACCAAGTAAATAGTGTTTATTATGTCTGTAAGCTAAGTTTTTATTTTGTTGAATTAATTATTAGTGTGATATGGGGAGATAGTACATAAGTATTTTTGTTAAAATATGTATATAGTGCTTATAATTTATTTATTGTAATAAATGTATTCGTTTAGAACACGAGTTTTACGCAAAATATGGTTGGGCAACGTTAACAATGTAGTTATTTGCGATATGCATTGCCGTTTCTTAAGTTATAAGTTTTAAAAGTATGAAAGTCAAAAATTACTAAATTTACTAATTATAATGTATTCCTACACTTTAGCAACTTTAGATAATGTTTAATTTATACATAAAATACCTACTTAAAGTACGCTTAACCCTCTATGACTCATAAGCTGGGATTTATTTGATTTTTTGGATTAGAGATGATTACAAAAAACGACGAGTTGCACTCCGGGAGTGCCGGCAGAAGTGAAAACTTGAATATTAACGTTGTGCATTTTTGATATTTTGGAATGGTTAGGGAATAATTTTGCACGAATTGCTTTAATTATCAGTATAAAAGTACTATCATTTATGTGGTAGAATACAATATTTATTTATCGCGCTATCGTACACAAACATGACAACCGCGCCGTAGAAAGAGAGGGGGATACTTCCTCTCCTACGCCGCGCCGGCTGTCTACTCTCCATCCGTCTTACGAATTTTCGATCAGGTCACGTGTCCTGACGCGAGTTTAACATATTTTACCCATTACAAAAAAAGTGTACAACGCCGCTAAAGAAGTTTTCACTTCAAAAATAAAATACCTTTGTTTCTGGGTTTTCATTATTTTTAATTATTTGGGAAGAAAATTACAAAAATTGCAACAATCACTTTTACCAACAAAAACAAAATAAAATGTGAAAGTATTCAAAAATAACGTTACAAAATAAAGTTCAAATACTTAACTCTCCAATTTATCAATATAATACACAAGACACGAGCAGAACAATTTTTTATATATTTTTTAAATCACAGTGAGCCGCCACGTTTCGTGCATAAATACTGACTGTCGTAACACAAATCTCAATTTGTAACAAGAAGCGCCGTCTAGTCGTATTTTTTGGTACTAGTTCATTAGTTCGTAGTGTAGACTACGAGTTACAGTGCGCGATTACGTTATGAAATCAATTAATTTAAATTTCGAGGCGTTTATACGGTATGTTGCCTACAGTCTACACTGTGATATAGAGGGTTAAAGTAACGTTTATTTTTTTTTTTAATTATTCATACGTGAAACTTACAAAACAAAGTGTATTCGCCGCAAATAACGTAATTCAGTCTAAGAAATTAAAAAAAAAAACATCACAGTGATTAAGACAGCAAAAATATGTTTTTTTTTTTTACAGGAAGTTGTAGTATATATTACTCAAAATCAGCTCCACTGGAATATAACATAAATTAATTTTGATGTTTACTCAAACGTTATGTTACAATTTATTTAGTTGTTGTGTTTTGTATTACATCTCAAATATAAAACAATTAATTATAATAATATATTATTTTGTTACTATTGTCACTTTTTGTTTAATGCCGCTGGACTGTGAATGCTGGTGTAATGAGTCATTTTGCGGCACAGACTTATTATGTTGTTGTCTTAATTGTTTTAAGATAAGGCTAACACGTAAACACCTGACAGTGTAAACAATATACTGGATGATTTGTGTTTCAGGCTCCAAATGTTTACAGGGTGTTCTACCCGTGAATATGTATAACTTTCACTATTGGACCAACTCTGAAATCACGAAAACAAAATCAGCCGTTTCATACATTTTGGTCAAGTAGGTATTTAACTTCTGTATTAAACAGGTCATTTTTTGTTCGTGATTTCAGAGTTGGTCCCATAGTGAATGTTGTTCATATTCATGTGTAGACATCACTGTAAAATTTTGGAGACTAAAAAAAATCATCCACTATAATAACTTATTTGCAAGGAAAGTGAGGCCTTTATCTGCCAGGCAGCGACAGCTACACAAAGGATGGCCCTACTTAGCATACAGCAGTGCTATTCTGTAAAAATCTCACCGTGAGAACTTAGGTGAAGTGAGCGGTCATTAGGGATTAACACTATTGACACTGCTCACTTCAAGCTCACTTCACTTATGATTTCACGGTGAGATTTTTACAGAATCGACCGGCAGGTTAACCAATAAAGTATTTACAGAGTGGTTGAGATATCAACGCGCAGCCTGTAACCATGGTTTCATGTAAATGGTTCTGTGCACCCCTGCATTGAAATCTATCGTTGGCTATTAAAAGAAAAAATCTCTGTTCCTTTTATTTTGATCGCGTGGGCATTTTTCTATGAAAAACTAGTTTTTTTTTTTTTACCGACAAGAAATTCTACCCTTGGGGGTCTAGAATCATTGCTGAATTTATGGTTACAGTTTTCGCGTCGATGTGCCTGCCACCCCGTATACTTCATTCGTAAAGATAGCAACAAAGTCCGTTATAAATGTATGCAGAAGTTGCAATTACATAGGTAATTATTATGTTAAACTTTTGTTGCTGCTTATCATATGTTTATTATCCATAATATGTAAAACGGCATTATTTTTAACAGCGTTAATTAATATCGTGAATTTATGAATCAATATCATCTGATCATCCTCTTTAACGCGGTACTAATAAAGACACAAGAAACATGATGATGGCCCGCTTTCTGGCGGCAAATTTCGAATTGAAATACGTTAGTTTATAAATTAAAACTTCACGAAATGTTGATATTTATGGATTGAATGAAATAAAGATTTTTGTTTTATAAGTGTTGTCTTATTTTCTTCGATTCCCACCTAGGACAAATGTTTGTGTGATGAGCACGATCATTTGTTCTTTGTCTGGTTGTAATTTATCTATAATATGTATGTATTTAGAAATATATATATGTATGTTTATCAGTTGTTTAGTACTCATAGCACAAGCTCTGCTTAGTTTGGGACTAGATGGCGTTGTGTGAAAGTTCTGGAATATTATTTATTTATTTATTTTTAACCCTCTTCAAAAATAATCAAAAAAGGTGGAATGTCAATGTGGTTGTCTGGTGACCAAAACTAGCCTAGGGTTCTTGTTTTGTAAAATCAAAATAAGGGAAGGTAATAAAATAAGGGACCTATGTCCTTTAACTATTTACATAGACTCACGCCTTCTTACAACGGTGTTAGGCAGGAGCTACAGAACGCTATCTATTACGATTCCTCCATACACACAGTTTTTCTTTTTTTTTTCGTTTACGTGCAATCATCGATAAAACGTCTAGGTCCAGTTAAAACTAGAACTATATGTAAAGGAAATGAGTTTAAATAAATAAAGGTTAACCGATAGACCACGGAATAAATAGTACCTACAAGTACACTGATGATGACTCAAATTCTACGAAACAAGTTACATTGGTGTCGATTCCCCTGTTCACAAACTAAACTAAATTTAAGTTCGGTGCATCTTTTTCTTTCTATTTCATTAGGAAAAGGACAGAAGATAAAATTTATTTTTTTCGTTTTTTTTTTTAAATTTATTTATTTAAATTTATTTAGTTTTTTAGTTTAGTCCTGTCAAATTAAGATACTCCATAGACAAGTTTAGACGTGATTAAAAAATTGGCTACTAAAAATATTCAATCGTCAATTTACGTCAGGTGCCTGCTAATTTGACAGGACTAAACTAATATTTATCTTCTGTCCTTTTCTTAATGAAACAGAAAGAAAAAGAGCACATCGTTCCAAAACTTCGCTCAAATACCTAACTAAATTATTTTAATCTATAGAAATAAACATAGGAACATCTATTTGTTTTAGAATTTATGTCTTCTGTCCCTCTTTTACCGCGTGGTGGCACTGGCAGGAAACAGGGATCAAGCATGATCTGATCATCGTTGTTTAAACAAGAATTGATTGCTTACATTCCTAGACCATAAATTATTTTAACAATTTAGGGACTATCAAAAAATGTTTTAAAAAATGCGACACTTAAAGAGATAAATGAGGAGTGTCCGTTCAAAACTAGCTATTTACATTTTGAGCTCGTTTTGTTTTTTTTTTTTTCGATTCGGGCTCGGAGACATGATTTTTTTTTTAATTTCGTAAATAAATTTGATCAAAACTTGTTATTTATACGTTCAAACACAAATAAAAAATATGAATTTTGCTCAAAACTTGCTATTTACATAATTTAAATACCTATATTTTATTTTACGATTATAGAGTTTCTAATCATAATGGTCTATTTACTTTATTATTTCGTTGAATTTTTTATCAAACCAGTCTATTTACCAAATGATCCAAAACTAAAGTGTCTATTTACTACCATCTGTATCAAAAGTGTCTATTTACAAAATTCTTAAATTTTTAAAAGAATAATAAACAAAGTATTAAAAAAAAATCATTCATAAAGATGACTAGACTACTGTATCTTGTAAAACGTACCACACAAAATTATTCTATATTTTAAGAGTTTTTAATTATTCGTTTTTGGCATTTTCTGTAAAATTCATTCTGATGTAAATAGCTAGTTTTGAACGGCCACTCCTCGAATACAAAATCATATGTCAAATAATAAAAAACGTCTTGTTCCTTAACTATAAATAATCGCTAAACGTACAATAAGATGGTGTTTCGGGATGTCCTTGAAGAGAGGCGTCATTTGTTATTTTTTTTGTTCATCTGTTCTTGTGCTATTCTGCCTATTTCTGTTCACTAAAAGTCTAATAGATGGCGCTCGTGTTGACTATAAGTCTTTCCCGTTTTCTATATTCGAAGAAATTAAATCATGGTTTTTACAATTGTTTATTGAAAATGTATTAGTTAGTAGAAGTATTACATAGCGTTCATTTTTATAAATATATTCATCTGTACCCTTTGTTTACCTATGTTCTACAAATAAAAATATTTTGATTTGATTTGATTTGATTTAGTTTTTGGTAAATTTTGTAGAATACCAAGTCGAATTATTGACCCTGTAGAACCATTGTATAATAATGATAATTATCCATTGCAGTTAAAATATCGTTTACAGTTAGCCCAGGCCGACGCAAAAAAAGAATTTATTGTGTAATAAACACAAACGCAATGAATTGTACCATAAATCAGTAAATTCAATAGTATATCAGGAAAATGATTTAATTTTATTAAAAAATGAAACAGGTCGTAAACTAGATGCTATTTTTGAAGGTCCATTTAGAGTAAAAGAAGATTTAGGTTGTAACGTTACAATATATAAAAATAATAAGATAGAATTCGTACATAAAAATAGGACAAGGCCATTCTTCCAATAAAAAAAATAATATTGTATTTTTCAGGAATAGTACTCGAATAGTCGCCCGCGTAGTTGCCCGCTCGCTCGTCCTCCTGACCGTTGAAGAAACTGCAGTACAACCCAAGTCTCGATCGAATCAAATATCGATCGTTTTCAAAAAGCGAGACCCAGAAAGTGAAAAATAAAAAATCTGAAGTAAAGTGAGAATTTCCCAAAAACTATTAAAAGCCGTCTACCTCCTAAACTATAAATTATAGCAGAACACACAATGGCAGTTTTTCGGGAAGCCCTTGGAGAAAGACGTTCGTTTCGTGGACCATCCTGTATATATTTATGTATTTATTCGAGTATTCAACAATATAATCAAAACATAACAGTAAATTACCGTTTTTCCATTTTGAATGCGGCCCAGGCGACAAATGCATTGGTATCCATCCACCGATGCCAATTGGATGCATTGGATTGGCATTGGTGGATGGATATACTTTGTAAGTAGGACTAAATATTGACGGCCCCGACTTACAAGTTGTAGGTCATGGGTTCGAAACCAGCTGGGCGATTCTGTTAGAATCTCACCGTGGGAAATTACATTGGATTGACACTAACGACAGCTCACTTTAAGCTCAATTCATCCGAGTTATCACGGTGAGATTTTTATAGAATAGCAGTACAGGTAGGCACTTTACTTTGTGCAAATAATTTCATCGCCACTGCTCTTAAAACGGTGGAGGAAAATATTTTGAGGAAACTGGCATGTCCTGGAACGCAAAATTTTGAACCAAAAAAAATCGAAGAAATGTGACATCTACCCACCAGCGCGGGGCTCGCGTGGTAGATTAACGATTCCAATCCCTATCGAAGGAAGGAGGCTTGCGTCCCAGCAGTGGGAGCATTGCAGGCTGATTATGTTATTTTATTTATTTTTATTTATTTATTTAAATGCCTTAAAACTATCATTACAGGTCTAAACCTAATGCGATAGCCAAGTCACGCACACATAATTAAAAATAAATATCATTGTTTGTAACATATTGTGAACAATAGTACTTTTGCGAATTCACCCCAGTGACATGTAAATATATCAATTTCGACCTGAATATAATTGATGATGCGAATTGCTCGAGTCAGAGGGGTTTTGGCCAGCAAGTTGGTCCTGGCTGATGGTACGACCAGCAGTGGCGGGGGCCGTCGTCTCCACACATAACGGTCGGGTACGCTCAAGTGCAACCGCTGCACCACTCTCGGGTTGTGCTCTATGCCTCGGAGCAGTTTCACCACGTACGACCCTAGTGCAAATTCCCGTCTCACCCCGAGTTGATTGTACCCCACCATACCCAGAACGAATAGAGTGGGGTACATCAAATGGTAAAATAGGTATACCCCATAAAGTTTCCTATACAGGTGGCGCGTAAATTTGTTCTGGACTCGTTCCAACATCATTGAGTACTTAGCCTCATGTGGAGCCCATATGACAGCACTATGTTCCAGATGACTCCTGACTAATGCGTCGTACAGGACTCTGATGGCTGTGATGCTGGTAAAGTCTCGCTTCTGCCTCAGAACAAACCCCAAGTTTCTAAATGCCTTTTTGCAGATCTTAGTAATATGACCGCTAAACGATAGTTCAGGAGTGAGAACAACCCCTAAATCACTTACCTGCGTAACTCGTTGCATCGGTACTGCATCCACTACGTACTCATAGAGTAGAGGTGCACGTGCACGGGTAAAACTTATCATTGAGCACTTGGATACGTTGAAGTAGAGCTTGTTCTCATGACTCCATTCCACTATCCTATATATGTCATCCTGCAAACGTCTGCAATCAGACTCCGTCCTGACCTCAAGCAGCAACTTGAGGTCATCTGCGAATAACAAACAAGATCCATTTTTATTCTTCACGTGACCAGAGGGCTGGCCTATTTTTTGGCCAAAGAATCAGCATTGCCATCCAACGTGGTAATGCTGCCAGCCTTTTGGGCACTTACCCCATTGACAGCGATGCGGACGAATTTTTTGATGCCCAATGAGCTCCTGCCTTTTTCTTTATATTTTTTTTTTTTGTTTTTGTTATATACTCGTATATAATATTTGTATATTTTTAGTATTCATTAGGTATTAGTTGTTCTTTATTATTATTGTACAAAATAAAGCATGAAGTAATAAAAAAAAAAAAAAAAAAAGATCCATTTTTGACGACTTCTGGTAAATTGTTTATCATTATTATAAATTCCAGAAGCCCCATGTTGCTGCCTTGATTCACACCGGACCAGGTGTAATACGGATCAGATTCGCAGCCGTTGTAGTCAAAATACTGCTGTCTGTCTTGCATATAGCTGGCTAAGAACAGCAATAGATGTGGTGTGCAACCTATTTCTGCTAACTTACGTAATAATATGTCATTATCGACGGTGTCGAATAATAGAGCTCAAAGTTGCGCTCGTAGAGGAATAGAATAGTCTTTATTATGTACACCATATAAATTACAGACATAAAATATAGAAGTTTTTCAAAGGGTGACACAATGGACGGTCTTATCGCTGATATCGCTAAGAGCGGTCTTTTAAAGACAATCTTTGGATGGACTGATAAGAGAAGGAGAGACAAATACTGTAGGTAGTCTGTGGTGTACCATTTGGCCTGAAACACAGGTTAAAATTAACCTAGTTCGGGCGGTCCACTAACAAACACGGCACATCCGAACCACGATTATTTGCACCTTTAATAATATTTTAGTTCTAGTATATTTTTAGGCACTGAACTGTATGAATAACCTTATTACTGCTGGCTTAATGTACCTTTTTTTTGTAAACGTTATTTGCAATATATTTATTATTATTATTTACACGATACAATGAATACATACATAAAGTATATTATACTAATCTAAATATGTAAATATATACATATACGAGTAATAATAGACATGAAACGGCACCGTAATTGCGTAACACACTATCAATTGGATTTTTTTTTTTTTTTTTAATATTTGAATCATTTGAAGCAAATTCCTAATCCATTGCTTCATAAGTTCTATTGCTTCGTAAATTACGCAATGAATGTTGTTGAACGGTAAAAATGAAACCGATAATGTGTTACGCAATTGCCCCGCAGGAGTAAAGAAAATATAATGATGCTGTTTAAGGAGAGAGGAAGTGCTTTTTTATTATAATTTTAAAAGTGTACAAAGATTGAGCATGACTTACCGACGGGCAAGTCATTCCATAAGCGTACTGCTTGAACAGTAAAAGATTTGTCATAGAAACTGGTGGAATGCATCGGTATCTCTAGTCTCAGGTTTTCCGATGACCTCCGATATCTATTATGTGTGTAATTAAGGAACTTGAAACGTTCTTTAAGATAAGAGAGGGTTTTAGGATTAAACAAAATCCAGCCGGTCGATTCTGTAAAAATCTCACCGTGAAATCATAAGTGAAGTGAGCACTTAATAGTGTTAATCCCTAGCGAATGACAGCTCACTCCACGCTCACTTCACCCAAGCTTTCACGGTGAGATGGCTAGAGAATCGCACGGCTGTAGAGCTGAATCAAGATATGAGAATTCCGATGAAGACATATGGGAAGCCACTTGAGCTTTGTACGAAATTCAGATATGTGCTCATATTTGCGCAGGCCAATTATAAATCTTATGCAAAAGTTTTGGATTGTCAAGGATGGGAAGTAAAAGGAATCGTGCAAGCGCAGTTTTAGTGGGAGTTGGAAGATAGTTCCGCAATCGTCTCAGTGACTTCCCAGATGCAAAAGTTTTATGAGGAATGGGAGAATATTTCCCAACATCGTATAAGAAACTTGGTGTACAGCATTCCAAACCTCATAACCGCAGTGATGACAACACGTGAGGGGTAATACAAAGTACTAAAAGTCAAGAACATTTTGAAGTGATAGAAAAAAAATACTTTTCTATTAGGTACCTGAATAAGTTTCCGTCGTTTTCTAGTAGATGCCGTTAATAGTAAGTGTATGGGTAGTTTAAGATCGTAAAGCATCTATACAATGTTTAACGTTAAATGCACAAAACCTCAGACACCCCAACTGATTTTTAATTAAATTGACCTATTTCAAAGAGAAAATAAGTTATTAAAAAAATTGTAAAGGTTTTATGTGCTGTTTTAGTTTTACTGACCATTCTGATCGTTTGTTGCGTCTGCGACGACGCTTTATCGAGGGAGGAGACGTCACCGGGCCGCCGTGCCGCGCTGACATTGGCTTGCTTGACCTATTAATAAATAGACACGGCAACGTTTTTAATGAAGATTTTTTTTAAAAACTGTGACCTATATTAAAAAGTGGTTCAATTAATTCGGCTCGTTATTCTGATCAAACTATTTTCAGGTTTTGCGCATTTAACGTTACACGTTGTATATTATTGAAAACATTGCTGGAAATTTTGCTATTACGAAGGCTGCCTTTTAAGTCGTTTCGTTTACAAACCTACCGCAATTATTAAAAAAAAAATATACGGCTTTTTCATCTTTTTGAATTTAGTATTCGAAAACGAAAGAATGTTTTTTGATCGGTCGAATTTATTGTAGCGTCTTTGTTCAAAGGTGACCAGTCGGTTGTAAAAATGGAAATATCAAAGGAAAATGTGCGTGCGAAAATTTTCTACAACTTTCAAAGGGGATAGACGAGACTTCAGTGCTTTGAGGAGATCACTTCTGTGGTTAATGATGCAGCACCATGTCTTAGGAATGTAGAACGCTGGTATTTAGAATTTCAACGTGGGCACTCTAGCTTCAGTGACAAGCCACGTGAAGGTCGTCCAAAAACTGCCATGACGAAAGAGAATATCGATGCCGTGCGGTAGTTAATCGTCCAAGATCGTCTTGTGACATACCATGACATAGAGGCAGGCGGGGGCATTTCAGGGACTACTATCAAAAAAATCCTGCACGAAGAATTTGGAGTAAGAAAGTTGATCCCTCGTTGTTGGATACCACATTTGCTTAGCGACGACAAAAAGCAGCCCGTGTTAGATGGTGTGATTCAACCGAGGAGTCAAAACACGTTTATGATATGGTTAGTGGTGACGAGTCTTGGATATATGCTTACGATCCAGATTCCAAGCAGCAGTAACAACTGTCTGGGTCTTCCAAGATGAGCGAAAACCGACCAAAGTCATACGCTCACGGAGCACTTCAAAACAAAAGGTTGCCTCACTTGTGGCAAAGGGTGATCACGTCGCCACTATTGTACTAGAAGATCGCAAGACAATTAACGCTGACTGGTATACCACTGCTTGTTTGCCACAAGTCATCACAGAGTTTCGAAAAAACGACTCAAGACGTCGTATGAAGGCTCGCGCAGACTACAGCCGCAACGGGCCGCAGCGCAACGCATTTTCATACAAAAAAGTGCGGTGCGGCCTGCCTGTAGTGAGCGATGGTTCATAGAAAATTTACGAAAGTGATGAAGGAGGATTTTTCCAAAGTGTTGCGTTGCGACGCGGGCAGCCTTAATCTGCGCGAGCCTTGATACTGCACCATGACAATGCAAGTTCGCACACCGCCCGCGATACAAAGATGTTTTTGAGCACCCAAAATGTCGAAATTTTAGATCACCTGCCTTACAGCCCTGACTTGAGCCCTAACGATTTTTTTATGTTCCCCAAAATTAAGCAAAGTCTTCGTGGTCAACGTTTCAGCTCACCCGAAGAAGCCGTTGACGCATACAAATCGGCCATTTTGACTACCCACACTTCGGAGTGGAATAAATGTTTTAAAAACTGGTTCGAACGCATGCAAGTGTATTAAATATCGCGGAGAATTCTTTGAAAAACAATAAATGGTAATAATCGATTAGATAGTATCTACTTATTTCAAACAACACAAATTAAAAGGCAGCCCTTGTATTAATAAAAATAAATGAAATTTAATTACATTTATTTCACTTCGTTCTGAAAAATACTTCTCTTAAGTTATATACATCATATATTATATTATGTATGTTAACTTCTTGTCGCATATGCATCCTCTAAGATCCACCTGATAAGTATTTGTAGCCGAAAGAATATTCTGCCAATTTTTTTTAATATTTAGAATAGAAATTTGAACATATATATACGGCAAAATACTACCCCTCGTTAACAACTTTAGACCCAACTAACAGGTATTTGTAATCCAGAGAATCATCTGCCAAGTTTTTAAAAGCTTTTATTTAACTTGACTTGTATGTATGAAGGTGAACTCTTGCAAGTTAAATTTGACCCACTTCCCGGTATCCGATTGAGCTGAAATTTTACGTACTGGTCCAGTCCCTATGACAATGCATGTTTATGACAAGCATGACGTGATGCTGCTGCCAGGATTGGCTCCACACGAGGGAACTCCTCAACGGTTAACAGCAGGGACATGAAATTTTGCACACCCATTGGGATGACAGTTAGAGTTAGCATGAAATTGCTGCCACCTTCAGGGTTGGCTCCAAACCAGAGAATTTTTCAACGGTCGGCAGTAGGGACTTGAAATTTTGCATACCCGTTCGACACACATTTATTTTCCAATTACTTTACAAAATTTAATTGTAAATGATAAGATTTAAAATTAATTAAATAATAAGATTTAGCCTCAGTGCTGCACGATGTTTGAGTAATCTTTTCCATTAAAATTTTTACTATCAACTTATAACGTCATTACACAATTTATATTATATAAAAGCTTGTCGCGAGATTTATCTGTGTATACTAGTAAATTAAATAACTTTATCTGTATGATTTTAATTTTTTTTTTAAACTAAGTTCAAACTAAGTACTTAATACGAGTGCTCAAATCTCGTAGACCTACCTGTCAACTAGTAACTTGATCTGATTGATTTTAATTAAAAAAAGCTAAGTTCAAACTAAGTAATACGAGTGCTTAAATCTCGCGACAAGCTTTTATATAATATAAATTGTGTAATGACGTTATAAGTTGATAGTAAAAATGTTAAAGGAAAAGATTACTCAAATTTAAATCGTGCAGCACTGAGGCTAAATCTTATTATTTAATTAATTTTAAATCTTATCATTTACAATTAAATTTTGTAAAGTAATTGGAAAATCAATAGGTTTAATGTAATTTAAATCTTATTTATATCTTTTTAGGGCGTAAATAAAAGCTGTTTTAAAAGTTTTTTTTTTATATTAATTTTTCATATTTAAAATAGTATAAATTACAACATATCGCTCATCTAATAGGACAACAACGTAATTACGAAAATGTCGAAAATGAGTTTTGAATGTCATAAGTTCACGTTTCGAAAGTTCTATCTATGACAAAAACGACAGAATTGTAGTTACGGTGGTTTTCGATAGAGTGAGTGACCGTCGTTAGGGAATTGGCGTATTTTTCAAAAGGTCACACGGAAACATCGACTTAATTGACAGTAGTGCGGGGCTTAATTGACAGTAGTGCGGGGAGTTGGTAGATTAGGCAATCATTGTGATAAAATAATATCACAATGATTGATTAATCTACCAACTCTATAAATTCCTACCGGTTTTTATGCATTTTAAAGATTATGCTACTTTTAGATAGGCACTTGCGCCTTTGATCCTACTATATGTATCCCGATCTCGTATTTCGTAAAATAAACACATTTTTTTTAGTTTTTTATGATCATGTTTGTATCGTACATTATCTAGATATCTTTGTTTTAACATGAAAACTACATTTTTGTAACTCATAAAAAAAAACATTTGATACTTCTTATTATACGTTTATAAATGTAAACTGATTTATACAAATAAAACTAAATTAATTAATTTGTTGTTTGAATTCATGATTTATTCCCATTTCAAAACCTTATTTATGTCATAATTGTTATATTTTATTTATAAAATGGCATAATTGTACGTCAGGTTTGTTTTTTTTTGGAATTTTTTAACAGTTTTCTTGAGTTTTCTCATGAAATTATTACAAATTATTATTGATAGTAAAGTAACAATTCATAAAAAAATATTAAATATTTTAGCATAATCATTGGAAATATATCATATTTTCAATTTCAAACTTTTAAAACGTTCTCCTGAAAAATAGCTAAAACGTAATTACGTCATTGTTCTATTGGATGAGCGATATATTAGGTCATCCTACTTCATATTTTTTATTTCCAATATTTATGTATTGCGCAATGGTATGAAATAGTTAATACATGTGTTGTACATGTTTTGTCTTGTACAATCATGTTAGTTTAATTTGGTGTGTTGTATTGTCAAGACGTGCATTGATTTAAAATGGAAGATTTAAAAAAATCTATTAATGTAGTGGAGCAACGTATATTTCTAATGTTTTGTGCTTTACTCAACTACTCTGGAGGAGTTGCGCACGACTTACTGGTAAAGTGTGTTGGTCGTAACGCCTTAAATAAAAGAACCATACAGCGATGGCTTCAAATGTACAAACAAGGAAAGGAAGAACCACAGCTGAAGATGAGCCGCGAGCACCTCGATCATTATCATCGACTAGATTAGAAGCAAGGGACAAAATCAAGGAAGCACTTCGTCAGTCACGTAGGGTCAGTGTCAGTGATCTCTCCACTCAACTTAACATTCCTCATTCCACTATACATAGAGTACTCACGGAGGATTTATGTCTGGTCAATAAAAGTGCAGTGTGGTTGCACACTCTGAACACTCTGAACACGGATCAGAAGGAGTTTCGTTATGAAACTGCACGTAGCCATTTATCATGGTATCGCCGTGAGAAAAATATACTTAATAGATTCATATGCCTTGATGAAACTTGGGTCGAATTTTATACTCCTCGTCAAAGACATCAGTCACGATGTTGGGTGGAACCGGGCACTTCAGCTGAACATTTACCACGTGCATAGCTACATGAACAAAAAATACTACTAATAGTAGCTATGGATGTCAGAGGCATTGCTTTTTGGAGAACTTATGATGAAAATACAACTATGACTGGAGAGCGATATAAGTCATTTTTAGAAGAAAATATTCCTATTTGGGCAGACGAACATCATATAACGAGTCCTATAATTTTACATGATAACGCCAGACCGCACAAATCAAAAATAGTTCAGAATTTAATTGAAGATAAAGGATGGATTGAAATTATTCAGCCGCCATATTCCCCGGATATGAATCCTTGTGATTTCAATTGTTTTGGCCATGTGAAGAGGAAATTGTCGGGTACTCGATACAATAGCAAAAAGGAGTTAGATATTAAACTAAAGAGCATTATTGATGAATTAAATGAAAGTGGTACTTTAAATGGTGTTCAAGATTTGCCAGCAGTCTGGGAGCGAGTGATTAATAGTAGTGGAGATTATTGATTAGTGTCACAAGGTTATATAGTATAGTAGTCAGTTTTTGTAAAATAATAATAATAAAAAAATATGACACTGTAAGTGGGATGACCTAATATTAACGGCAGTCGTGTAAAAGCATACTTTGAAAAAAAAAAATGAAAAAAATTACAACTTTAAAAATAAAGGGGGTATTTTTGCAACCGCGGCAACCCCGGCAGACGTGGCTTTTCCGACATTAATATTATTGAATGAACTATGCAAAAAATTTGAGCTTTGTGGCGAGTACTTTCGTCAAGGTGGCGGCCAGCTCTCCGGCTACCACCGTTACTTTCGTTAACATATTTTATTCCGTAAAAAAAACATTTCGTCCGGTTACTCGATCGGTGAAGGTCGTTCTTAGACGGATCCTGTACTATTAGAACTAAGTAGTTCTAACACTTCTTTAACGGATTTTGCTAACACATCCCATACAAGTGCATCCAAGTGGATGGGATGTGTTACCATTTTCATCAGACCTTGCTCCGTCGGACTATCATTTATTCCGAGCGACGCAGCATAGCCTTTCAGAGCAACACTTCACTGTTTATGAAGATATACAAAATTGTCTTGATGAATGGATCGCTTCAAAAAAGAACAATTTATTTATGATGGCATTCATTGCCTGAAAAATGGCAAAATGTTATAGCTAACGATGGAAAATATTTCGATTAAAATATTTGTAAGTCTTTGATTTTAATAAACTTTTAAATTTTAACAAAAAACGGCGGAAACTTATTCAAGTACCTAATATTTTTGTTATAAAATGAGATAATATGATGATGTTTATGTAATTTTCTATGAATGTAATACAAAGTGACACATACATTTTTTTACTTTCATTTAAGGAACATTTGACTGTCTATCAAACACAATTTATTTCATTAAGGCGCTCCCTCACCAGGAGCAGTCGCCTGTAATGTAACGTTACAGATTCGAGCATTACATCAGTGAGGGAGGGAAATCGAGCATTACAGCGCGCACCTTGTATTGATACAAAACGAGTATTACATCAGTGAAAGAGGAGAACCGAGCATTACAATACGCACCTTGTAATGATACAATGTGTAATAACCTTGATACAACTTGTAACATCAATGCGCTCCAATTGTAATTAAACGTGTCTGGCGGGCCGCGGAGCGCTCCCCGCCCCGCAATCTGTAATGTTACATTACACGCGAATGCTCGTCAGTCAGGGAGGTAGTATTGTAATGTAATGCTCAAAATCGAATTTGAAATGTTACATTACAGGCGAATGTTCCTGGTGAGGGAGCAGCTTTAAGATAGCATACTTAGTTGCCGAGACTTTCAGGTATCATTATGTGACCCTAATTAATTGCTCTCGAGTGTACCTATTTATTAATTTTTCATTACACTTTCTTTCACAATAATCAAGAATTATACACTAGCTATTTTACAAATAACAAGACCGGCCAAGTACTCGTCGGATCACGCACAATGAAAGGTTCCGTAGTTGGAATGAATTATTAATCCCAAGAACTAACTTAACATTGTAGTTGAAAATCATGTTCTCCCATACATTGCAACTGCAAATGTAAGTTGGTCGACTATTACTCGTAAACTTGTAAAGCCTACTTAGCTGTGATAGTTTTCCTTTTAACTTCGTTATATACACTACTAGCATGATTTTTTTCACATATCCAAAAAACAACCATTTAGCTGACAGGGGCACACTTGACTCTTAACAAAGATTAGCACTTCAAAGCTTAATATTTCACAAAGGGATCCCTGAATCGAAAAACAGTTTTCACAAACTCGCAATATTTTGAAATACCCACGGAGGAAAGAAAGAAGAGAATTCCTTTTCTTTAATTTTTTTTAAATTTCTCTTCTTTCTTTTACTCCGTGGAAATACCTATCCAACGATACCCCACACCATGGGGTAGACGAGGAAAAAAAACATCCCCACTTTATGTGTACTGTAAAGAAAAAAAAAAATATTTCATGAATTTATTTTACCACTTTGTCGGCGTGATTAATATGTATATCCATGCCAAAGATAATAATTAAAGATTAAAATGTGATTTATCAGTAAATTTTGTGTTTTTCTTGTATTCTTAAAAATTATATTGATCTTTCGATAGAATGAATATGCGATGCGTTGAACGCTCGATCAAACAAACATTCGATATTTTGAACAATCGATGTACTGAGTGTGCTATTTAATAATCATTCGATGTTATGACTGTTCGAGTATTTAGACGTTCGATTTATAGTGGTCGATCAATTGATATTCGATTATTTGGCATTCGATTTGGCATAGTACACCCCAATTTAAGCTGTACCTAAGCAATAATGTAAGCAAAGCAACTTCTTGTTTCATTTTTAATTCATGTTCATGGCATTTAAGATAATAAGTTTAATTTGTTAAAACTTTATGCAAGAACCTCTTTTCTGGTAAAATCAAATAAGCATGGCCGTCGCGTTAAAAAACTAAATGATTTTAGTTCGATTTTTAGATTGACGTCAGTCAGTTTTATTCAATACAATTGAAGACAAAAGAAAACCGACTGGACGCTAGTATTGGGTGTGAGTGTGACTGTCGTAATTTTGCGACTTTAATAGCCGATTCGTAAAATATATATACCCTGTAACAGCTATTAGTACTAAAATGAGTGAGCCAATGAAGTCTGTTTCTGCCATGAACAAATTGTACATAGGCAACTTGCCCATTGAAGCCGACGAAGCAGCTGTCTCACAGCTATTCGCTGAACAGAATTTGACTGTTGCTGATATCTCTGTAAAGAGAGGTGGTTACGCTTTTGTCGACTTTCCTGACCAATCAGCTGCAGATCGGGCCATAGATAAACTGCATGGTAACTAAAATATATCCTTCTAAACATACCGTTGCGTAGACATTAGTAAGAATGTGAGTTTCTACTTATTTATTCACGATGTTGTAGTTTGTATAATGTTGTAGTTTGTATAGGTAATGTTGTAGTTTGTATAATGCCATAAGGGCGTAACATAATTTTAATATAATCGTAGCAATGCCTGTGCGTAGAAATAATATGTCAAGAACTTGTCAAATCTACATAACTAGATTTGACAAGTTTTTAACATAATATTATTTCTCTATTTTGCGCAAGTTGTTTCGTACTGTGCTGATGTTCGGCGATTCCTAAGAAAGGCCGATACGTGCCTTTTGGCGGTGAGAAGTGTATCATCGAATCTTATTCCTCTACACAAGCATAATTAGGTATGTAGGCACCTACTACATTTTAAATGTACCCTGTTTAATAAAGCTTTGTTATTTCAGGTTATTCGTATTGTGGCCTGCCATTAATTGTTGAGCCTTCGGTTGCTAACAAGAAAATGTAAGTACATAGCGAGCTAGTTGTATGCTATTAAACTATTAGGTTGTCTCATAAATTATTGCCAGTTAAAAAACAAATTAATATCAATATTTTTTTATTAATAAAAATACATTTAATCAATTATATAGTCTCCCTCGTTATCAACAACAATTAGCCATCTACTGGGCAAAATTTGAATACCCTTCTCCCAAAATGAGGCAGGCTGGGACTCGAAAATATTTTCGTTCAATTTTAATACTTCCAGAATTTTCGAATTTTTTTCCTAGTAAATGAAATTTAAGAGCTCGAAATAAATGAAAGTCTGAAGGCGCAAGATCCGGGCTATACGGTGGATGTGGAACAGTCAGCCATCCTAGCTCCTCCAGCTGTTTATGTGTTAACTTGGCGCAATGAGGTCGTGCGTTGTCATGCAAAAGTTGGACTCCAAGTCGTTTTGGCCGCTTAATTTTTAACATCTCTGCTAGTTTGCCAAGCTGCTGCGTATACAGATTGGCGTTAATAAGAGCCGACTGGAAGGAAGTATCTCGAATGATCTTTTACCTGAAACTTTCCAGAAGACTGCCTACCTTTGTGTACGTGGTTTTGGATTACATCCCATTGTTCACACTGAACAATGGAATAAGAATACGAGGCAAATGCTAATAATAAATAACTAAACTTTCCACATATTTTTCGGTTTACTGATTTGTCTACGATAAAATATTTCGGTAATCTACCTGACTTGTAACAATAACAAAACGTTATAATAGATATCTTTCAATCGGTCTTCATGGTATTGGCTTGGCAGATTTGCTAATTTTTGCAATTTTTTTCAGAGTCAACGTACCTAATCTTCAAAGTGCAAGTACCACTCAGCTGAAGGAAGGCAATAATGACTCTCTCCCAGGAGGTTGGAGGTAAGTGAGCTTTTTTATACCCCAAATCCTGCTAAATTCAAGTTGTAGAAAAAGAACTGCTTTTTCTACTGTTAAAAAACACAGGGGGTAGTTCGGGATACCGGTTTACGAGAATAATAATAATAATAATAATAATATTCCACAACTTTCACACAACGCCATCTAGTCCCAAACTAAGCAGAGCTTGTGCTATGAGTACTAGACAACTGATAAACATAAATATATATTTCTAAATACATACATATTATAGATAAATTACACCCAGACATAGAACAAATGATCGTGCTCATCACACAAACATTTGTCCTAAGAAGAAGAAGAAGAGAAGCGAGTAAACTGCTGAGCGTCTTTTACCTGTTATGATTGTGATTAACTGATTAATATTTAATTATTTTCAACCGTATTTACTTAACTATAATCACTATTTTGAATTGAATCGAAACTATTTACATATTATGGATGATTTTTATCTTCTTAACCTCACTGAATTAAAAACTCTGATTGGTATTATATTTAATGAAAAACCAATTAATTCACTGACATACGACGCACAGCCTAGAATGTCTAGTAGCATGAAATTTTGTACAAGAATTCCATACATAACTAATAAATATATTCTACCCCGAAAGGGGTGCAAAAGAGTAATTTCGTTGGGTTCGTGAAATTGAATTTAATACGAGTATGTACTTACTTAAAATATTTTAGAAGGTTTGACATTTTTCGTTTTTAAAACTTTAGGTGTAAAGTTTGTCGGTCCGATTAATTTGAAAGGAAATTGTCCATTTTCGGCTTGGCGTGGACACGATGCTCGAAAAGAAACAACTTAATCAAAAACCATGTTTTGTTTTTAGACGCTTATTTATTCTAACTTTTTGTATCAAGTTGCGCCCACGAATAGTGTATTTAAAAAGTACTGAAATTGTTTTATTCTTCGACATATTGACAGTACTCGACCTTCACGGTGTTGCCATTTGTAAAATAATAATTTATAAATCGATTCTAATTGTTATTTTTTAAGTTTTACTAAGTCCTCCTCATTCTTATAAGAGTCTAGAGTCTACAGTCAATTAAAGCTGTTATTTGTAATCACGTACATTCACTCAAACATGTTTTATCCATATAATTGGAAAACAAAAGTATCGTAGTTGGTCATTAAATTCGATTTTTAATCTAATATAAATCGATTATTAAGGAAAAGACTTGAAGTGACAACTGACATTGACATAATGTGAGTTGTCACTTCAAGTCACTTGTCATGTCATGATTTTGTTTCTATCGAATATTGTTTTGCTCGTTTTACTCTTATTATTGTTTGAAAGTATTGTTTTGGCTTTGAAAATGGACACTGATACCGCATGCTTGTATATATTACACGAAAATAACAGTCAGTGACGAAATTCAATCAAGCAGTACCTATTGCTGCAATTGTATAGTGGACCGAAGAACAGTGGGTTGCTGCGCTCATGAGATGACTATGATTTGGTTTTCAAGCTGGGTAAGGTACCAAGATAATAATATATATCCACCTGTCCAGTTTCTAGACAACATATTACTAACATATGAGTCAGAATAATAATAAAATGTATGAATACAAATGTGTTTATTTAAAAAAAAAAACAAGTAAGCAAAACAAGTCTTACAAGCATCATGATACAATCTTATTAAAATATTCTCTTCCCTACTGGAATTAGCTATTAGATCTGTATTATATTTATACTTAAAGTGTCTGTTCACGCCGAGCCAAAGTCCCATACTAAGTGGACAATGTCTTTTGTATTTATGATCTTTACAAAATGCCAAGATTTACATGTCATCTACCCTTAACTAGGTGAAAAGGGGTAATCAAGTATTTTGGGAAGGATTTTCCTGCTTGCTTCGATTACATTGAAAATTGGTATAAATAATCTTAGGGTCACATTGTGGAAACTTACAAAACAAATGAAATACCTATAGGTAGGCAGGTAGGTACATTGAAAATGCTTTAATTTGGTGTGCAACTTTCAGTAGTAAATAATGAGGATAGAAAGAGCCTCGCTGGATACAAAAAAACTTTCGAATGTAATTTCTCCAAGGTTAAGTAGAGAGAGAGGAAAATAAATTGATAATTGAAAAGGTAAATTTGAAGGAATATTTATCTCCAGTAAAATGCTGTCTCTAAGCAATATAATAACGAAGGGCCCCGCTGGATCGAAGCCGAAACTAAATGCGATTTCTGTCTTTGTGGTGCTGTGGTGTACTTTGAAGATTTTCGTTAGATTAGATAGGTAATTCAACAAGCTAATATTCTACACCGATATTGTTGCTGTAGTTCAGGGGGGCGGCTAGATAGAAGCACATAAATTACGTATAGGTACTAAACATACAAAGTAAACGATTTCCTATAAAAAGTAAGTAATTATAAAAAAAAAGGCAATTGCCTAGGTCATGGCTATCCAACAGATGGGGCGTAGTACTTCCCTAGGGTATAATTTTGTAATTTTATTTCTCTTTGACATTTTGATTACCTACCTTTATCATTTGCACGCAACACATGGCATAATATGAAAACTTTTAATACCTGTTTTAACCACATTCATACAAATAAAAACGTAGAGCTATTGATAAATACAACAAAGTATTTAGTTGACGCCAGATGGCCTAAGTGGACTGCGCACTAATAATAGAGCAATTAATGAAACGTGAATGTAGATATATGGCTTAGAAACTAATTCTTACTTATGTAGCTTCACATACACAGTATGTTCTGAAATACTTATCAGTTATTACTTCAGCATTTGTCCTTATATATGTATAGGTAGGTTATATACCTACTTCATAAATGTTTTTTTTTGTTGATACTTAATGGATATTTCTTTGCCAGTGTTTCCATTCTCGTGAGATTTATTATGGACTCGGGTGTTTGTTATCATTCGGAAAAATGTTTGTTCTAGACTTCCAGTCAACAATCAAAAGATAGCAGTGGTTTGTTTTCTTTTTGTTATTACTAATAGTCAATCAATCGAGTACCTATCCTATATGTCTTTGCCATAAATAGATATAGATCATGTATCAGGTACGAAACTTAGGTATTTAAAATAAATATCTTTGTAAATACTTAACCAAAAAAGGTAAATTGACGTAACGATTAAAAAACAATACTAATCAGCTATAAATTGAAAATTGGGTTGTTACTAATAGACTTGATTTGTTGACTGGAAGTCTAGAACAAACATTTCCTCACTATGTAATGAAGAAGTTACCATTGAGTTACACTTACAAAACAAACAATTCCATTCTAGGCACTTTCTTATTAGCGTTTGTATAAGTATCGAAGTCCGAGTTTAGACTGAAATGCTGTACCCCCATATTGTTCAAGTACACTGCTACTCAGTAGTACTCACCAGTTTTTCAATAGTGTAATTGATGCCGAGTTTGGCGCAAGATTTTCACTCAAAAGATAGCAGTGGTTTGTTATCTTTTTGTTATTACTAATTGTCAATCAATCGAGTACCTATCCTATAGGTCTTTCCCATAGTTTACAATGGTGGAGAAGATTTTTGGATAATTATGTCGGTAACCTTAGTCCCAATGAAGAATCCAAGTATGCGACACTTAGATTTTTCTTCGACAGTACCGAACATACTTACAACATTATTTTATTATTCAAAAATTGTACTTGCCTTTTGTATGGCGGAAACCCTGTAGGTGCTGCTAACAAATGGGTTGACAATCATGCATGCAACGTGTTAGCTATTCTTGCATAAAGAATGGTAATTCGAGATGGGGTGTAAGGGTGTCTGCCTTAAAACCATTGATGCTACATCAAAACGTTCTTCCGAGACTTCCGATTTAAATCTGTATACCGTATAGGTATGAGCTGGAAACTATACAATTCTCACTTTTTATTTTATTATTCTGTTTCTTATCAGGATCAAAGACCGTTCGATCATATGAGGTTAGCACAGCGTTTTAAGCTACTTATGTAGATAGTTGGATATTTTTATAAATAAATTTATAATAAGAAATGCAAGGAGATAACATCCTGTACCCCATCTCACAACAGTAGCATACTACACAATCATAAAATGTCCATTCACTACAATATTCTAATTTAAAACTAACAAGTAAACAGAATCAGAATCATAAAATTAAAACTAGCACTAAATTCAGTTGGCGATCTTCGCCAGAATGTTGGACTCTCGGAAGAGGTAGGTGGTATGGTACTCATACTTTTCAACATTTTCTAGGGATACTTTGGTACCACCGTATTCTGGAAGAAGTTTTCTATCGCCAACCTTGACTAATATAGAAATCAAGTCACCATTGTCTTTTCTGGAGCCAGGACCCACAGCAACAACTTCTCCATGAAGGACTTTGGTCTGCGCCTTCTCGGGGATGACGATGCCGCCAGCGGTTTTTGTAATTGCTTCAGCTCTTTTGATAAGGACGCGGTCGAGCAAATGAATCAGGCATTTTACAGCACTCATGTTGTCTGCTGTCAAAAATTGCTCCGAAACAAATGAAGAAATTGATTGTTACACGGTGATACCTCTTCCCAGATTCTAGTCTAGAATATTCAAGCTCGACCCGACCGGTCAAATGTTGCTTATAGTTAGTGTACGGTAAAGCAGACGTTGAATCATTACCTATTTAAGCTTTACAATAACAAACCCTCGTGTGTGCTAGCAGTAGGCTACCTTCCACCATCGAGCAACATTTCCCCGTACCTACGCAGTATTTATTGCCCCAACATATTGACAATTAATAATTATGAGAGTTGGGACATGTGTTCTATGTATTTTACCAGCTGCAGCAACCCTCGATTTAAAACAGTTCGATAACGAACCGGATCGATTTTCATAGACACCGTAGGAACTCAATTTTATCTTGGCACTTGTAATTCCTAAGGGAGACGATGTCAAGTTTGATTCGACACAAAATGCCTATTCCAAGGCCAGTTAGAAAATCTGCGAGGTGGGAGATGTACGAATCGCACGTTACGTGCCAAATTAAATGATAAATGATAAATGATTTATTTTCTGTAAGTAGGTTTGTACAAACACTTTTACATGTCAATCAACTAGACTATTCTTAAGTTAAAATCTGACTCCAATAAGAACAACATATTAAGGTTAGCTTTGATTCAATGTTCTTTTGAAATGTATGCTTGTACGAAAAACGGGGATGTAACTAAACCAAAAGTAATCAGCCCACCCCGGGCCCGCGTGGTGGATTACCTACGAGCCCACGAGGCGTGAGCCTGAGTCCCAGCTTCCAGCGGTGGAAAAAATAAGTAGAGACGCCAGCACATCAAGCTACTACAATCTGTCAGATTTCTTTAATATATTTTCAACTTTATCGCTAAAATATAAGGTTCAAAGTTGATTGGGAAAATCTGACAGTTTCGGGTAGCTTGATGTGCTGGCGTCTGTACTCACTTATTGTTTTAGGCAATAATATCGGATCGATCCCTGCACCCTAATTGCGTAACACACTATTACTCTCAATTTGAATCATTTTGAAGCATATTGCTAATCCATTGGGCCATATGTTTGAAAAATGTGTCTGCTCAACAACGTAAATAACGCAATGAATGTTTTTGAAGTGTCAAAATAAGGGTACAGGTCAGAAAAAGAGCCTGCGATTGTATACAACGTGTAACGTTAAATGCGCAAAACCTCTTAAGGGGTCATTGTACTCATCATTATGAACAACTTTTACTATGGGACCAAACCTGAAATCGCGAAAAAAAAATCAGCTGTTCCCTACATTTATGTTCGCATAACTCGTCAAAATGTAGGGAACAGCTGATTTTTTTTTCGCGATTTCCGGTTTGGTCCCATAGTAAAAGTTGTTCATAATGATGAGTACAATGACCCCTTAACCCTTTACAGGGCAGAATATCCTGGCTTGTATGTTAGAAATAAAACACTGGGATATTCAAACTAATATTTATTGAAATTTTTTGAGACATTTTTTATCTTATGCATGAAATTGTGCAAAGCATAGTGCAAATGCATAATGGTGCTTTGCATTTGACGCACTCTATTTTGCTCTTTTTTCCAAGAGCTTTACTGCTTGCTCCATTTGTCTAACGTTTAGTTTAGCTGCGAAAATTCAAAATGATGTCCAATATATGGACAGAGCCCCATAAAGGGTTAAGAGGTTTTGCGCATTTAACGTTACACGTTGTATAGTTCTACATAGTACTTAAAATGTGGTTTCCAAGATCTTAATAAGGGATAGGTAGGTACGTTCTCACAGAATCTCATTCTCGAATACTTATCTTTATTTAAATTATATTCAGTTTGTCAACTCACAAGTATAAAATTCTAAGCACAGGCGGGTCGGCCCCTTGTTCTCCACGTCACAGCACTCCCCTATCAAAGAACAACCAGTTTCGTACGAACGTTAGCGTTATATCCTATCTTAATATAATTCTATTGGAGTGAGTTTAACGTTTAGTCTCTGAACCGGTCAAAGCTCGACGGTTTTAAATGATTTCGTTTTTTTGCTTACGTTGAAGGACATAAACCGTATTTCTTTTAAAATATACTCTTGCTTTTATTTTGGTGGAAGCCGTTTGCCGTTACTCCGTTATACTAAACTAGCGACCCGTCCCGGCTTCGCACGGGTGCAATAGAGAAACACTGATAATTTTAGAGCCATTATTTCTGCTCGTAGGGTTCAGCCAGCGTTTGCAATGTAAGCGCAAAAAAATGTGTTTATTTACGACATCATATTAGAAACCTCTAAAATTATTAGTGTTTTTCTACTATATTATGCATGTATTATACATATAAACCTTCCTCTTGAATCACTGTATCTATTAAAAAAAACCGCATCAAAATCCGTTGCGTAGTTTTAAAGATCTAAGCATACATAGGGACAGACAGCAGGAAGCGACTTTGTTTTATACTATGTAGTGATACAGGATGGAATCATCCATACTTGAAACTAGAAATTCTTCTGTGGATGGGTGTTTATTGCTGGTGAATCTAGTTCTAGGTATCGCAGACTAAGTATGTTTTGAAACACTCATGTTTCCAGAAAGAAATTTCATATCCGTCGTAATTGGATTTCCTTTGTTTCTTCCGCCGTCGTTGTTTGTTTGATTTTTAGCCGGTATTTAGTATGAAATAGGGTAAGTCCGGGGGAGTTGGCCCTACAAAAGATATAGCCTATAGCCAGGAAACCAAGTACAATAAAACAACCATTATATCACAAAAAAAAAAAACAATATTTATATTTCTTATAAAATCTTAATTAAACACGGTCTTTGATTCAACA
The DNA here is from genome assembly GCA_949629135.1 of Eremobia ochroleuca. Taxonomy (NCBI): domain Eukaryota; kingdom Metazoa; phylum Arthropoda; class Insecta; order Lepidoptera; family Noctuidae; genus Eremobia; species Eremobia ochroleuca. The sequence goes on along the minus strand of OX451384.1, from coordinate 20,094,055 downwards.
TAAATGGAAATATTTTAGGTCAAAAAAAATATACGACTGGCCATCTCACCCAGTGTCCGGGAGTGATGGCTATATGGCCCGGGGGAGATGGTCAGTACTTTTTTTGTCTTTTCTTTACCCTTCCTGTGTCTAACCGTCTCTTTTTCTTTATTTCCGCATTTTGAACACACGCCATCAAACTCTGTGCAGTTTTCGTGCACCCATAGCTTGCAAATATTACATTGCAACAACCAATCTTCGACTAGTTGTGTCTTATTATAGTTCTCGCCGCTGCCTCGGCAGTTGTCCACTTCATTTTCGTCTACATCACTTCCAGAGGAATAGTGAAAATCTATTGGTATTCCTTCGCAACTGCTATCGGAGATTCTAGAAATAGCTTTACGTTTTCTAACAGTCTTAAAAATTAAGGTTATCTATCCCAAATACACGGGAGAGATGGCCATATCAATTTCAAAAAGCACGATGCAAACTCCAACGACCGTTTTTAGGTTAGAATACGAAAAAAGTTAAACTTCACAATAAAACGTAAAAAACAAGCGAAATTTAAGAAACCTTTTTGTGACCACATAATATTCTAGCCCCTTGTCTTAGATCGTGCACCTGTAATAAAAGCAATGTAGAATTTGCTTACTTTTAAAAATTTTTTTTTGCAAGAAAAACACGCTGCCACATGTCGCCGATCACTCAACGAAACGAACTAAATTACTATTTACGTCATCTGTTGTTTGTAACTCGCACTACTTCCTACTGGTCATCTCTCCCGTTTGGCCATCTCCCCGCAGTGTTGGGCACAATTAAATTAATTTTTTAATTGTAGAGGCCAACAATTACAATTTTTATTTCAACTAAATTAATTGCAATTAAATTAATTAAATTATTTTTTAATTGTGAAATACAATTAAAATCAATTGCAATTAAATCTGTTAATTGTGGTTTACAATTAATTCAATTGCAATTAAAATTTTATTTACAATTAAATTAGTTGTTTTAAACAATTAATATTTAATTTAACTACGTATTTGATTAATGTAAATATGGCAGGAGTAGTGTTGTAAAAATACCGTATAATACCAAAAGGCTATGTAATAAACAGGTATTTTACCATAACTTACGGTATTATTGGTATTTTATGTATTTTATATTTTGATTCACTTTTTAAGATCCTGCGTTATTACGAAGAGTTGTAGTTTAATAAATAAAATATATTTTAACTGTCGATTGTATTCTATATTTTAGAATGACTAATTTTAATTTAATGATTACTTTCATTTATTTATTTATTTGCAAACATGGGTAAGAGATACATAGATATTTTGTTATTATTTATTTACTTAGTAATTAAACTTCACACATATTATTACAGTATTATATTTCCGTCTATTTTCATCATCATCGTCTATTTTCATATTATTATTTATTTACTTAGTAATTAAACTTCACACATATTATTACAGTATTATATTTCCGTCTATTTTCATCATCATCATCATCATCATCATCGTGATCGTGATCGTGATCGCCATCGTCATCGTGATCGTCATCGTCATCGTCATCATCGTCATCGTCATCGTCATCATCGTCATCTTCATCGTCATCGTTATCGTCATCGTCATCCTCATCGTGATCGTCATCGTCATCGTGATCGTCATCGTGATCGTCATCTTCATCGTCATCGTCATCATCATCGTCATCGTCATCGTCATCCTCATCGTCATCGTCATCATCATCATCGTCATCGTCATCGTCATCGTTATCTTCATTGTCATCCTCATCGTCATCGTCATCATCATCATCGTCATCGTCGTCATCGTCATCGTCATCATTGTCATCTTCATCTTCATCGTCATCGTCATCGTCATCGTCATCCTCATCGTCATCTTCATCTTCATCGTCATCGTCATCGTCATCTTCATCGTCATCGTCATCGTCATCATCGTCATCTTCATCGTCATCGTTATCGTCATCGTCATCCTCATCGTGATCGTCATCGTCATCGTGATCGTCATCGTGATCGTCATCTTCATCGTCATCGTCATCGTCATCGTCATCGTCATCCTCATCGTCATCGTCATCGTCATCATCATCATCGTCATCGTCATCGTCATCGTTATCTTCATTGTCATCCTCATCGTCATCGTCATCATCATCATCGTCATCGACATCGTCGTCATCGTCGTCATCGTCATCGTCATCATCGTCATCTTTATCTTCATCGTCATCGTCATCGTCATCGTCATCCTCATCGTCATCTTCATCTTCATCGTCATCGTCATCGTCATCGTCATCTTCATCGTCATCGTCATCGTCATCCTCATCGTCATCATCATCATCGTCATCGTCATCGTCATCGTCATCGTCATCAATCATCAATCCTGAATTATTCTAGTTAGGTACCTGTGCTACACTTTTACGTAATGTTCTGGCTTAAATCCAGGCTTTACCTTTGAAAATATTAAGGCGAATGCTCTTGTATTGTTTGCATTATGTTTTTCAGTTAATGACATTTATTAATTGTTAACTGTAATTGTAAACGTGTATCAAACAATTAACAATTAATCAATTGTAATTGCAAATTTGTACAAGCACAAATAATTTAATTGTAATTGCAAAGTTTTACAAGCACAATTAATTAATTGTTAATTGCGATACGTTACAATTACAATTAATTATTTTAGTTGTTAGTTGCAACTAAATTTGGCAATTTAATTGTTAGTTGTTAATTGCTTCACAATTAGTTTTTGCCCCACTCTGTCTCCCCGGGACCTACCCTATCAAAATAACAACTACCACAATAACAACTACAATTTTTTACCCGGTATCTGTTAATTTGTACTTTAGTATCTACTAAATAAATATTATAAAACTAAACCCCCCCCCCTGGTCTAGCTTGGCCTAGTTTATCGCGTTCAGACAGCTGAAGGCGATAAACTCAAAATCTACCGAACGGATTTTCATACGGTTTTCACCAATAGACGGACGGAGTGATTCATGAGGAAGGTTAAGGTGTATAATTTTTTAAGGTGTTGTGAAATATGACGATGAATGATTGTTTAAGATGTCGAAACAAATCATGGCCTCTGCGGTAGCTTTTCTGGTGCACTGCGTAGGCCAATAGAAGTAATATGACAACAAAGTATGACGGAATTATTCCTCTTAATAAAAATATGTAGTTTAAAAAAAACTAAAACACGCTTTTATCACGCACTAAAAATGATACTTTAATAAAAGCGATAAAAGAACATGCATGACAAAAGCGTGTTTTTTTAGTTTTTTTTTTTAAACTACATGTTTTTATTTTTAACTTTGGCGTCTAATTCTTCATAAAATAAATAAGTATAAAGTTAACGAAGTTACGACGATTAGGAGCTACTAGCTAACTCGAGAGGTTTACTAGTAACCCCCTAAAGAGTTCCACTATCCAACTCCTAGCTCCATCATCAGATCCTCAACACCAAGTTCAAACTATTGGACTCGTCAAAACAAATCATATGAGCCCAAACTCGAGGGGTTTACTAGTAGCCACTGAAGAGTTCCACTATCCACCTCCTGGCTCCATCATCAGACCCTCAACACCAAGTGCAAACTATTGGACTCGTCAAAACAAATCATATGAGCCCAAACTCTAGGGGTTTACTAGTAGCCACTGAAGAGTTCCACTATCCACCTCCTGGCTCCATCATCAGACCCTCGACACCAAGTGCAAACTATTGGACTCGTCAAAACAAATCATATGAGCCCAAACTCGAGGGGTTTACTAGTAGCCACTGAAGAGTTCCACTATCCACCTCCTGGCTCCATCATCAGACCCTCAACACCAAGTGCAAACTATTGGACTCGTCAAAACAAATCATATGAGCCCAAACTCGTGGGGTTTGCTAGTAGCCACTGAAGAGTTCCACTATCCACCTCCTGGCTCCATCATCAGACCCTCGACACCAAGTGCAAGCTATTGGACTCGTCAAAACAAATCATATGAGTCCAAACTCGAGTGGTTTACTAGTAGCCACTGAAGAGTTGCACTATCCACCTCCTGGCTCCATCATCAGATCAGCTCCAAGATACCAAATTATAGTTTTGTCTTCCGAACTTCATATACATACAAAGCTTAATTTCGATACGACAGAATTAGGGTAAAATTGAAATTGTTAGTTACCAGTGAAGCTTAAAAAAGCGTGTTAAAAACCACGCGTGCGAAGTCACGAGCAAAAGCTAGTGGAATATAAAAGTAAAAACTGTGTATAGACGCCAGCACATCAAGCTACCCGAAACTGTAAAATGTTCCCGATCAACTTTGAACCTTATTGGTTTGGTAATAAAGTTGAAAATCTATTAAAGAAATTTGACAGATTGTAGTAGCTTGATGTGCTAGCGTCCTTGCTTCCCTATTTTATTTTGTGTTTCTGACATTACGAACTTAAGAATGACATGATGAATTGAAATGACAAAAATGATGAAATACAATTGAGAATATGTCATGCTTATTTAAATGTCTCACTGATGGTGGCGCGTGTGTTGGTTTACTCCCGAAAATCCGAGGTAATAAATATCGACTCAATCTGTGGAGTAGTTGGAATTACATGGAAGCAATATGAGTTGAAATATTGGTGCTGAAAAAAAAATTAAAGAAAAATAATTCAGTAGAAAAAGAACAATGCCCATTTTCGGCCCACGCGTGGACAGCATGCTAAAATTTAATTAAGTCATGTAATCAATTATATTTAAAACAATAAATTTTTAACAATTGTTATAAGTACTCCAATAATCGTTATGATTTGTTATTCATTACTAGAATACCTATCTAATGAATTGTTATTTTTTATTTTTTGTAAGATTACTCTACTTTTACCGATATTTTCGGTGTCACACGTGGCGGAATTTTCTTTAGATTTTTTTTATTTTAGTAGACATTTATGTAAGTAATACAAATAATATTAGTGTAACATTTAAGTGTCCATTTCTGGGCCTAACGATGTATGACAGATGGGCATTGTCCTTTAACGGTTTCTTCGTACCGTCCCTTTGCTCCCACGGCGCCTGGTGCTTTGCTTCCAGTTACAATAACGCTATTGTGGATAAATTAGAGTAAACAAAAACAGACATATATCTACATTCGCCACCTACCGGTACCTGGCAGGTCCCGCAGCCCGAGCTTTTGAGGGGCTTTTGTGTGAACACCATTATTAATATTCAGTAGGTATTCCTACTGAATATTAATAATGTTGTTCACACAAAATATAATCACTATTATCAATATAATCACAAATCGACGAGCTTGAACTTTCAATAGAAAGTTCGATTTGTAATTGTGTCATACGGTATGATCAGCGATCCATGTACCTAGTTGTTGGCTTAAAATTATACTAATCAAAACCAATTTTCAGTAAGTAATAAATAGTTAAATGTTCTGGCGCGCTGTGTACTATTTAGTTACAAAAGTAAACATTCCGGCCGCGAGCGCTTCTAACTCGAAGTTTAAAATAAGAAGCGGGCTGCGTCGGCAACTCGACACGCATAGGAGGGGTGGGTAGTCGTTGTCGCTGTTATCTCACTACGTGATCGGCGATCTCGGTACAAGTGGGCTTTTATTGCACGCCGTTGAATCAAATCATATACCTACATACATGCACGACGTACGAGGTAGGCAGGCGGCACAAAAACACCGGAGTACATACATATTTTGAATCCAGAAAGGTACCTACAGCTAAACACGTGGCTGATAGATAACGTTCTGTGCACGATTATGACTATACTTGTACCTACATACATATGCCATACAAATTGTTGATAGAATTCCATAATTACGCGCTGATTTTTCAATCATCTGATAATTTTATTCGAGGAATAATTTTTAAACTTTTGACAGTTATTTCATAGAAAAACTGTCAAACGTCAATTTTATTCTTCAAATAAAAGTTATCTGGCGATGCAGCGATGGCAAAATCAGTCCTAAAACGAAAGTGAGCACTAAGGAAGGAATGCTTCCCCTGAAGAGATTAAAATAGTGAATGAAAGCTTGCACGGGAACTAGGTATATAATTTTTGCCAATGGGAAATTCCATCGGGCACCTTTTCACCGATACAGTTATACTTACATTTTTTAACAATGAAACATTGGTATTTCGTTTGCTCTTTCTGCAGCTTATTCCTAAGAAATGTTCGTTACCTTCAGCGGGTGTGAAGACACTACAACTTTTTGATTAAAATTCGGCACAATGCCATTGTGTGACCTACTGCCCGCATTGTCTCACACAACGAATGTCCTGTTTAAAACTACATTGGATGCCCCTAAATTGGAGATACCTACGTATAAATACTACGATACTAAATACTACTACCATACCTACCTACGTTCAACAAGTAGGGTAGTGTAGGTAGGGGGGTACCTATTAGTACATATTGCTTGAAATCATCTTCCGCGAACAACAGTCCACATAATATACCTAACACTTGGCCAAATCATAAGTAGGTATGTAAGATTAATTATATTGTTTCCGGACGTAACTAAGCTTGAAGTGGGAAAAATGGAAAGCAATGAAAGTGACAGACCAACGGAGGACGTGGCGCGGAAAAGTGTATGTAGATGTAGGACGTAGGTAGACGGGCGCGCCGCGACACGTGTCGGCCGGGTGTGCCCGAGGAGCGCCCACGTGCCTCCACGCCGATCGATACACATTCGCGCACGCGCCGACTCCCCCGCCATTCAGCCGCCAACCGGCTAGAACCTACCGAAACTTCCCCTGAAAATACAGCCTCCTACATAAATTGTGTTACGCACATCTCTTTAGAGCACGAGTTCAGAACCTCACACGGCCAGTTTATTCATATATGTACTTATTACCTACGTAAGGAGCTGTTGTGGGGCTTCTTTGTGTTGAACAATCCAAGCGAAGAGAAGCTCGCATGAGTCGCATAGCAACAGTGCATTCGATTGATACTACATCGTCCTACCATATTTCTTACTGTATAGATGTACTTACATGTATGATGACATATTGTAGGACGACTACTAAAATTATTATTTTTTTCTAAAGGACTGAGTAAGCAGAAAAATAAGAAAAAGGGAAATCTTTGCGAAAACAGATAAATCTAATAATAGACAGACGGCTGCCTATTTTGTTGTATCTATCCTGTTTTGTGGAATTCGTAAGACACCACAATATACTAAACAAGCTGCCACATTTTTGTAAAACTTTACTGTATTACTGCGTTTGTATTTTTGGTCTCTGCAGCCAAAATATGAAGAAAGAGTCGGGACTGGTGACGCGACAGCAAGCGACGTACAGTTGTCCGTGTGAGAATTAGCAGCTCGTCCTAAGGTCGCGACACCTGCAGCCTTCAGTAGCAATTTCCCTTTGCGTGAAAAGTTTTACTCTTTAGTGAATTAATGAGAGCCTGCGTTACTGCATATTCCTACTAAGGGCCGGTTTTTTGAACGTTAGTTAACAAATTGTTAAAATTAGTAAGTAATGGTCAAATTTTGGCAAAATGGAAACACATTTGAGTTAACTACGGAACAAAAAATCGGCCCTTAATGACGCGACCCTGATACACTGACTGATGCATTCTTAATGATTATTAGATAGTATTCCTAACGCCTTATTTCTGTTACTCTTAATCGTGCAAAAGTTTTTAGCTGTAAGTTTTCCAAAAACTGTAAAATAAAATAAAATAAACAGCTATCACTAAAATAACCGTCACCACCGAACCATAGATATTTATTTTTATTATGACCAAAGATGACAGAAGGCCTAAACTTTTTCTGTGTGTGTCCTACGAACTATCATAGTACACATCAAAAATAAGGACCAAAGTTTTAAAAAAATATTTTATCGCCCTATTAAAATTAAATAAAAATGTCTATTTAGATTAAGACTAAATAAAATGTTTTCGTATGAGTAGATCGACGAAGTACTCTCTGCTTTTCGCGATGCTTGCCTATGCTGAATGGGATAAAAATAAAAGTTTTTAAAGGTTTTTATTGCGTTAAACAAACAGTAGTCTGTATTTCCGCCGTTAACGCGTAGCGATTCGGCATACTCAATATGAGTTCATCCAAATCATGTTGCGGAATGGCCGCCCACGTCCGTTGTAAGTTGTAACAGGCGAATAAGATTTTCTGGTGCGTGTGCGGCAGCCATATTTGGCAAAGCTTTTCTTTGAAGCATACCCCATACGTGCTCAATGCGATTAAAGTCTAGCGATTGAGCAGACCATGATAGACGTGGATACCTGTGGCAAGTGTGTTTGCGACGACTCCGGCAGTGTGTGGACGTGCATTATCATGCATAAGCAGAAATGCATGACAACATCTGATACAAACATTTCAGCAACAATCTGTGCGAATTGAGATTGCCTCTGAGCCAAATCAGTTCGGTTCTTCCATTGATCCAAATACCCACCCATATCATGCTTGTTCGACCACTCCATAGACCTTCCTGGCATGATTTTAAACCTTCTTGGTATCCAGCGGTCCTCCGATACCGTGTATGTCTAGTATGAGGCCAGCCTCATACTAAAGCGATATTCATCAGAAAAACACACAAAACGCCTCTCTTCTTCTGCCCAATATCTGTGTTCGTGAGTCTAGTGTAAATGGGCTCTGCGATTGCGGGGCTCAATGGGTGATACACGTCGTGGCCTTCGGAAACGGAGATTGATTTCATGCAAGCGATTTCTTATGGATTGATCGCTTATTGAATCCCTGAAGAGCTATGAAGCTTCGTAACCAACATCATCGCGGTTATTGTACGACTTCGTCGAGCAGTAATTTGTATGTATCGATCTTGTCTGCGTGTGCTGATGCGAGCTCGTCCTTCTTGTCTCTCTGCTCTGATGATTTCTTCTTGGCTCAAATGACGTCTTTTCTCCATAATAACGTTCTTTTGTATTGATCCCACTCGGAATATGGCAGAAATTTTACTGCGATGGCCTCAAACCCGTTGCAGGATTATATAGGAATAAGACTTGACAGATGATTTTCATCTTTTTATCGAAATTCAAAAACTATCCCTTTTCAAGACGAAAGAACGATCATCATAGTACTATAGACCCCGTCCACAATTTTTTTATTTTTTTTTATCCAACTGACTTCATTTTTGTCTCATACTTTTCGTTACGGGCTACAAAATAACAAACCGTTTGTTTCAAGTCTTAAATATTTTGGTTTCCTGAAACAAGCATCTTTCAGTTTCATTTAGGGTGCCTACCCAACGAAAATATGGATGTTTGTTTTCTATTTTCGTCACAAAAAACAATAATAATTGTCGACTTATATAACATTGAACATAAACAAACAGCAAAGCAAATACCACGAAGGAGTAAGCAGAAGTGTATGGAACATTCACATTTCGCAATTTGTTAGTTGTATTTCGCGATGTAATCTATTCTATTCATTTTATTTCCTTATCATCACACTAGTATTTCTCGTAGGGAGGTGTAGGCAGAGGACTATACATTGCATTTTCATTTTTAGAGTTCCGTAGTCAACAAGGAACCCTTTTTCGCCATGTCCGTCTGTCCCTCCGTCCGTCCGTCCGTCCGTCCGCAGCTTAACTCAGAGATCTTAGTACTAGAAAGCTATAATTTGGCACGGATATACATATTAATCACGCCGACAAAGTGGTATAATGAAATAAAAATAAAAAAAATGTAGGGAACCTCCTGTAGGTACGCGTAAAGTGGGGATGTGTTTTTTTCTCTTCTACCCCATGGTATGGGGTATCGTTGTATAGGTCTCTCAAAAATATTGCGGGTTTGGGGCCGTTCAAGTATCACGTAAGCAGATTTTTTTGCAGTTATTAAATTTGTGTTCAAACCAAAATTGCCTTTTGTTGAAAATCCGAAAAAGTAAAGAAATAAATAGTGCTGACGTAATCACCATCCAGACCCCCATTCCCATGTCATCAAAATAACTAAGGCAAAGAAACCCCCCCCCCCTCCCCTCCCCCCCGTAGTGCTTACGTAATATTTGAATGGCCCCTTTGGTTAAAATTTCTCACTTGCCAATTCCACGCAGGGGCTGGATATTCCACCTTAAAAACACTTCGGTCAGCACTTCCTCTTATGTTAGGAAATCGTTTTAGTTCAGATGTTAATGTAACTAGATTACTTAAGGGTTTATTCAAAACTAGGCCATGTTACCCAAGGTATCAAAACACGTGGGACACTAATATCTTCCTGGACTTCATTAGCCAATGGTATCCGAATGAAGACCTACATTTGTCTATAATTACAAAGAAATTGGTGACTCTGCTCGCATTGTCGACAGCACGAGTACAGACGTTATCGTTATTTAAGATGCCCAACATTAAGATTAATACAACTAGCATTGTTATAGCCATAGAAGATTTGATTAAAACATCAGCCCCGGGGCGTGCACAAAGGCATCTAATCATTCCTTTTTTTAAAACTATGATAGAAATATGTCCAGCTAAAACTTTGATAGCAAACATGGAAACGACAAGATCATTCAGGGGGACAAGTAAAACAGAAGGGTTGGTTTTGACGATTAAAAAAACATTCCATAATGCAACCGCTGCTCCGGTTAGCCGCTGGGTCAAAGTAGTATTGGAAGAAAGCGGTATCGATACATACTTAGTATACATAAGTTTATTGCGCGCAACACTCGTCACGCAGCAACATCGGCGGCCAACCGTAGAGGCGTTTCTATAGAGATAATCAAAAATATAGTTCAAAAAAACACGCTTTAATACTACGCAAATCGAACTAAAAATCAAATCATTTCTTAGATGGCGATTTTCCTAAAGGTCTAAGCATCTACTTGGTGTATATGAAAATCTCGAGGATGCAGCGACGAAGTATATTGAAGGTTAAACAAACTTACCTGAAGTGAAGTTTGACCGTAATTATACGAGTCTCTGCATCTGAAGAGATTTTCGGTCCCCCCCCCCCCCCTCCTCCCGTAAGTTTCTGCTTATAAAACTTACCCGTTGAACTATGTGTTCTTTTTTAACTTTGCGAAAATCGTGCTCTGAAAGGAATGACTTTGACACTAGAGGCGCCGCGCCGCCGCCGTGCGAGCGCACTCTATAGGGGGTCTTTTGGTCTCTAATTTTCTTTTTTCTGCTCTAAAAAGTGTTCGTTGTCCGGAACACTTTTTAGAGCAGAAAAAAGAAAATTACATTTAGGAGTGGACTAAGGATTTAATTTTAACTTCACTTCGATTCAGGGATCCGTTTGTGAAATATTAAGCTTTAAAGTGATATGTTTTGTTAGTCAGTTTTTTGTTTGTCAAGTGTTCCGCCCCTACCAGCTAAATGGTTGCTTTTGGATATGTGAAAATTCACGGCAGTAGTATATACAGGGTTATTTGTAAAACACCAAAAACCTCTTAAGAGGTCATTGTACTCATCATTATGAACAACTTTTACTATGGGAACAACCTGAAATCGCGAAAAAAAAATCAGCTGTTTCCTACATTCATGTTCGTACGAGTCGTCAAAATGTAGGGAACAGCTGATTTTTTTTCGGGATTTCTGGTTTGGTCCCATTGTAAAAGTTGTTCATAATGATGAGTACAATGACCTCTTATGAGATTGTTGGTGTTTTACAAATAACCCTGTATACAGCATGCTTTTTTTTACCGTCTCATATTTTTTACAGGCTGTTCCACCCATGAATATGAATAACTTTTACTAAGGAACCAACTCTGAGATCACGAAAAAAAAATTCAGCTGATTCATACATAATCATTTTGGTCAAGTAGGGGTACCTACTTGACCAAAATGATTATGTTACATTATTGAACTTTTGTATTAAACAGCTGATTTCGTCGTGATTTCAGAGTTGGTCCCATAGTGAAAGTTGTTCATATTCATGAGTAGAACAGCCTGTAAAAATTTGGAGCCTGAAAAAAAAACATCCAGTATACGAAATTAAAAGGAAAACTATCACAGCTAAGTAGGTTTTACAAGTTTACGACTAATAGTCTACCAACTTACATTTGCATTTGCAATGTATGGGCGAACATGATTTTCAACTACTATGTTAAGTTTGTTCTTCGGATTCATTCATTCCAACAATAGAACGCTTCATTGTGCGTGGCCCGATACTTGGCCGGTTTTATTTCTTATGTTTAAAACCTCTCAGGGGCGGGCTATTAATGGAATCCATTTTATTTTCGTTGTTATTGTTTTCCTCCTTATCTGTCGGATCCTTATCCATGGATGGGAATTTTTGTGAACAGAAATCGAAAAAAAATATGGAACAGCTGGTTTTTGTCTCGGTAGATTCATGTCAGTATTTCTCATTTACATAGGGGAAACCATACAGTTGTTGGTTTCCTCATAGTAATTGGCATAGTAAATGAAAATGACGTGACTAGGTGAGATAACACTAGTGCCAATAACTAAAATTAAATTACCAATAACTATACTGTTTCCCCTCTTTAGTTAAAAACCGTGAATGCTTAAAACTATGGGCATAGAGACCAATGTCACCCTAAGTGCGTGACACGCTATAAATCACAATCTGAATTATTTTGAAGAATATTGCTCATCCATTGCTTCATATGTTCGAAAAATTTCTCTGCTCAACAACGTAATTATAAATAACACAATGAACTGTCAAAATGAAAACCATTGCTACTGATACTGTGTTACGCAACTACCCCGCAGGCTCTTTTACATGCCATTTGAAGGACGGAACAACTAAACAAAGGGGCGGCAGGCTCCACAGCCCGGCAGCTGACATTTGGCTGCTTTAATTGTTTAGGTTGGGGTGCCTATGAACGACGTTTTGTTCTTTTTTTTCATAAAAACGTATATTCTGTTACAATGATCTTTTAAAACTTATAAGCCGTACGGGTCGATCGATCAGGTTAGTAAGCTACGTTTGCCGCGGTTGGTCCATGGATGGGGACCATTTTTACATACCTAGACTCCTCCGTGCCTCGGAAAGCACGTTAAGCCGTTGGTCCCGGCTGTCATTCGTGGAGCTTTGGCAGTTGATACGGGTCGTCAGAAGCATAAAACTCTGACAACCAGTATTACCAAAGGGTATCTATTACTCAGTAACTGGGTTGTCGAGAAGGCAGCCGACCCCAACATAGGAAAAGTCTAGGTAAATTATGAGATGGTAAACAAATAAAATAGAAATATTTGTATCTGTTCAGTGCCTTTTCACACGTTCGCGCGGTATAGTCGGAGTTAGGAGCTAGGTGGCCAGTTGATGTGACCATGTGCTGATGGTGATCACCGGGGTGGTTTTAGTGAGGAAAGAGCCACACTACCTGGTATTTTTCCCCTAAGTCCAGGTGCCTTTGAAGGTTTTCCCCACGTAAAGAAAAAAAAAAGGTGACCAGTGGACAATGTCGTAATTACCTCTGTCATTGTAAGCTTTCGTGCTTATTCCAAGAGTATTTAGAAGGTTTCAACTTAAATATTTTCCAGCAATTATTGTTTGATGTGCAGTCAAGTGCATAAATATATTAACTATGGACAGCTCGGCAATAATATCTGATCATGCGTTAATATCTCTGTCATCAAGATGACTGCAAATATATGTGTTCATTTGTGCATATACAAGTGGCAACACAAATATTTAACGTCGACCTTGCACCGATTTCAAAAAGGTGTCATCTCTTAGAATGCAATAATATCGGACATATCTTGCGTTGTAAATTTCCGCCTACTCAGTTTAATTCGGAAGAATATGACACCTCATCATAAATATCTGACAGTTGCTTTGGCAGCATTATAACCCGACAGTATTAGAGTTTTCTTCTATATGGCACTCAGCGCCGCTCATATTGCAAAAAAAAAATGTGGCATCCCACTGGCAGCATAAATATCTGTCGGTAACGTTTGAACGTAGAAATAATAGATTTAGCAATGGAGGGTCAGAAATCTATCTCCTGCCTATCATGCATTAAACCAGCAGAGAAAGTTAAAAAAAAATATAGTCAAGTGCTAAATGATATAAACAACTTTCACTGTGGCAACAACAACGAAAATGACAAAAAAAATGCTGGTTCAAACAAAAGTGCTCTAAGTAACTAACACGACCAAATGTATGGAACACGGTAAATATCTTAGTGATATTCTCGAATAGCTGAAAACACAAGATTTTTTTTTCCGTCATTTTATAGTATTTGTTGGCAACACAATATTTAGTTTTATGATTCATCTCCCATTACTGCCAATGTCACTAACGTAATTAATTACAAGAATACATGAATGAAGAATGAAGAATTAAATGAAGCACACAGTTTTTGCATCAAATCTGCGTTTTTCATTTATAGTTTAGAAAATAAAGTCCCTCAACATGGTCCATTAACGCCAGCCTCTGCCTATCGAATTCTCAGCCTTAAAAAGTTCATCATCATCTGCCTAGCCTTTTCCCAACTGTGTTGGGGTCGGCTTCCAGTCTAACCGGATGCAGCTGAATACCAGTATTTTACATGGAGCGACTGCCTATCTGACCTCCACAACCCAGTTACTGGGTAATACGATACCCCTAGGTAAGACTGGTTGTCAGACTTACAGGCTTCTGACTACCCGTAACGACTTTCAAAGATCTATGAATGACAGCCGGGACCAACGGCTGACCGTGCTTTCCGAGGCACGGAGGGGTCTCGGTCTGTAAAGATGGTCACCCATCCACAGACCAACCGCGGCAAGCGTAGCTTAACTTGATCGATCGACCTGTGCTGCTGTTATTATTTAGCCACGGGCCCCTCACGGGCCTCAGCCTTAAAAAGTTAAAAGGTTAAATTGTGTTCTTCACTATTGGCGCTGTGTGAATTCTCAGTAGGTATTGAATGCAAAAAGTCACTACCTAATGTATACGATAAAATATCGTATCCTATATACATGACAAATAGCGCCGTGTGAACGTAGCCTGGTTAGGCGGCAACCGTATAACTCGGTGCTCATGTTCCAAAGCAAGTTCGTCGATGACGTATCGTATCTTTGTATATATAAAACAAAACAAAACATCAATAAATTATAGCTGTAGCAGTAAATACGTCACTTGACAATAAAGCACAGCAATTATTCCTTCTATGTAGCTAGGTATCAATATTTACGGATCTTCATGAGCTGTGGCAAACATCAAAAACAAAAGAATGCTTACGGTATAAACTATACAGAAAGACCATTTTAATCCATTCTAAGTACTTGATGAAAATCTTAAGTTCAGGATTTTTGAAATCAGCTACTAAAGTGAAGGGAACAAAAGTTTGTATGGTAATTCGCCATTTTGGTTGATGGGAAATACGATCGGGCACACGGCCTGTTTATTTGATAAAATTCTTAAATTCACTCACAGACAATGCACAGCCTAAACTGCTGAGTTTAGGAGCATGAAATGCACGATAGTTTTTTTTTTTATATCGAACGAAATTAATACCTACTTTGGTATTTTCTACCTTTTTACATTTTGGGACACAAAGTAGTAACGGAACCATTGCAATTTTAAACTTTCACCTTACTACCGCAACACCATGTTTACCTATCTGTAACTAGCTTCTTCCCGCGACTTCGTTCGCGTGGAAGTCGTAAGACACCACACAATATAAGTACTAAAGTAACAGCCGAATTTTATAAAACTTACTTCAATTTCTTAAAAAAAAAAAAAAAACTTTGTATCTTTGTTTATCTGTTTGTTACGTTTTCACGTCTTAACGGCTGAACCGATTTCGATAACATATGGCACACCATGACCTGGGTAAGGACGTAGGATACTTTTTATGCCGGCAGTATGATCTCTTGGAATATTTTCTTGGTTCATATGAAAATATATCTGCTTTTATTTCATTAATAAAATTAATTAATTGCATCACATTAGCCCATAGCGAAAAACCGACGCGATATCGGGGGTTAAATAATCGCATATGTATAGTAACTTCTAAACGTTTTTCTATATACATACATTGTGTTGTTGTTATCACCTACATGCATATATCGTCGCAGGCAGCGATCGACACCGATATTGGCACGATATCTACCGGCGCGAGGACACAGTGCAGGGTTAGAGTAGTGGGCGGTTTTTTACTGGAACCCACTTTTACCCAATAGGCCACTACCGACTTCGAGACGTGCGTCGATACTTAGTATTGCGATCATTTGGTGCGTCGCGATGGTCATCGATATTCACCAATACCTATCATCAACCTAACTAAATAATATTAGGTATGTAGGTATCGAATCGGTGTACGTACCTATAGCTGACGACATATCGGAAACGGGTTGGTGTCGTTATTTGATAATGTGAAAACTCTCATTAGGTACACATTTTAAGTAATAATTTTAGTTCACTATACATACCGTAGTAAATGTAAACCTACGGAAATAAAAATCGAACCTAAGAAAAACTAATTCAATTGATCAACTGCAAATATTTTATACTGTGGCATGAATTTTCCGTGAAATGGTCGGCGGTGCATCGTACATAGATGCCTACGTCGCGCTGCATTTCGGGGTGGCGGAGGTAGGGTTTCAAAGGCCTACAAGCCCGGAAAACCTCGCCTCAATAACGCATCTGTTAATAATACGTCTTTTAAAAAAAATAAGGACCCTCCCCAACTTCGCACGGTTTTCACGACGAGACAAAACATTAAGATTTCATTAATGTTAATGTATTATGCACATAATCCTTCAGGTATAAAATTCTAAATGATGAAGAAAGCCGTATAAAAATTCTTTGCGTAGCTTAGAAGATCAACGCGGTCACATAGACACACGAAAAGTTACTTTAATATTTATAATTGTGTATGTATAAGTAGATGTACGTAGTCGGGCCATAAGTTCTGTCACATAGGTAAAATTTCGAATTTAGAGTGCAAGCCGAGGAAAATATTATGGGCATTCGAAATTTGTATATTTAAACAAAATAAAAACAAAGGGTTTCTGGAATTTTGTTCATTTTTTAAAATGGAGTGGACAAACGCGCAAAGAAGACAGAAGAAAGAGAAAGAAAGAGTCGCAGTAATTGCATTGCATCGTTGCGGTCACGCGCCAACTGAGATTTTCGAGCTGCTGAAAAATTTGAATATTCCACTAAAAAATTGTTTAATGTTGAGGAGAGTTTCAACAAACACAATGATAAACTGTATGCACACTCTAGTGAAGATACGAGCAGACGTGTGCCACGTGTTCAGCGTGGTCATCACCCTTCGGCATTCATGGTTTGGCTTGGAGTGTCGTATTTGGGTCCAACGGAGGTGTTTTTTTGTGAAAAAGGAGTGAAAACCAGTGCCCTTGTATATCAAAATACAGTTACGGATAGCGCGTTCCTGTGTTACGCGTAGTGTGTACGCTCGCGGAGCGCTCTGGATCGATGAATCGATGACCCGGTGAAATTCATAAAGTTGAATCAATCTGATAATATTTTCATTATTGAAACTCGAAGAACACGCGTGTCTATTAATTTTGCCGTCCAAATATAGCGTACCCGGTCGTGTGCGTCCTCTTTGACGCGCGACCAAAAACCGACCGACGGCGGCTCGCGCTGCGAGCTAGCTCGCACGGTACGCGTTCCCCAAGAGTGTACGCGTAGCTGCAAGTATGGACATGACGTTCCGGACACGCGTAAACTGACTACGCATACCAGTGTAGGTGCTATCCGTACGCACCTTTACGCACCTTTAGATGATAAGCTGCGATTTAACAGCCACTTAAAATATGTGCTGGGCAAAGCCACTCGCATAATTACCAAATTATGCATGAAATTCTTTCGTATCGACTTCAAGATCCAGGAAATCCACCATATAGAGGCAATCAGCCTTTCGGGCACTACTTACCTTAAGCTAGCAAATATCAAGAAAAAATAGTCCTGAACGTCCCACAGCCATACGCGAGCTACTACATCTGGTAAAAAGAAATACAAAATGAGGCACCAGCACCAGAACGCACAGACTCGAGGCATACAAAACAGGACGATGGCGCCATCAGAGCGGCCTTTGAATTTTGCGATCCAGGAGGAATTGCCGTCACAAAGAAACTCAAACTACACAACTTCTGATCGAATGAGAAATGAAGAGATCCATAGGAGAACCAAGGTAACCCGATATAACTTTATGAATTGCACCGGGTCTTGTGTTATAGCACACTAACTGATTATTGAAATAACGATTTACGCCAAGATGCATGAAAGGCAATTTCAAATGAACTGAAAATTCCAATAGGTGAATTAAAAAAAAAAAAAACTATTTTATTAGTAACTAATAGAAAAGAAAGGAGCAAAATCAAAAAAAGTTTAGGAACAGGATCAGGTAACTTTTTAAATGGTTTATTTACGCATTGTATACATTGAATCATAAAAAGAAATTGACATATTTATAATAGCCTAGGTATATACTTTTATATCTTTTTTTACAGGAGCTAATGATGTATATATGTATATCGGGCTCGCGGAGCGCTCTGGATCGATTGACTTCGCGTACAGGTTCGCGGCGGTCCGTACAGGAGCTGTACGCGTATCCAATGTACGCGTGGACATTGTTTCCCAACTACGCGTAAGACAGGAACGCGCTATCCGTACGCACTTTTACGCACCTGTACGCACCTTGACAAACATTGTGGAACCTCTTTCACAAACAATGATCGAAAACAGGCACTGGGTATTCCAGCAAGATTCTGCGCCGGCTCATAAGGCTAAAAGTACCCAATACTGGCTCACGACCCGTGGAATCGACTTCATCAGGCATGAGGATTGGCCCTCATCCAGTCCAGACTTGAATCCCTTGGATTATAAAATATGGCAGCGCTTAGAGGAGAAGGTCTGCGCTAAACCCCATCGCAACTTGGAGTCACTTAAAGCAACCCTGATTAAAGCAGTCGCCGATATTGACATGAACGTCGTGCGTGCTTCGATTGATGACTGGCCTTGCAGATCGAAGCCTTGTATCGAAGCAAGAGGAGAACATTTCGAATAATTTTAATGGGGTTTAAATCTGTATCTTATACCCTTTCATTTGATAGGTTGTAGAGCGTAACTCTGTGTCATTTATTTAACATTCCAAATGTGACAATACTTATGGCCCGACCACGTATATAACGTGTAACGTTAAATGCGCAAAACCTCAGACACCCCAACTGATTTTTAATTCAATTGACCTGTTTCAGAGAGAAAATAAGTCATTAAAAAAAATTGTAAAGGTTTTATGTGCTGTTTTAGTTACACTGGTCACTCTGATCGTTTCTTGCGTCTGAGACGACGCTTTATCGAGGGAGGTGTCGTCACCGGGCCGCTGCGCCGCGCTGACATTGGCTTGCTTGACCTATTAATAAATAGACACGGCAACGTTTTTAATGAAGATTTGTTGAAAAATGTGACCTATATTAAAAAGTGGTTCAATCGATTCTTCTCATTACTCTGATCAAACTATTTTCAGGTTTTGCGCATTTAACGTTACACGTTGTATTTCCACGACCACATATATTTTGAAGCAAAGTAAACAACTCTTATTAATATTTGTTGTTCGGTAAATTCGAAGTTACCGTAGTTCCGTAACAACCGTACGTCTAAACTCATTATTATCAAAGTTTATTACGTAAGATTTTAACGAAAGGCTGCGTTTTAATGAAGCTGGGACTCATATTACTTGTTATGATTCCATTCGTTCTAATGATGACTGTTATACAACATGCATCAGAAAGGTGTGCTCATAAGTATATTTTAAGGGTGTAGTACATACAGAGCAACAAACTGACCACCAACTGTCTCACACAAAGCTTCAATACTTTCTCGACCCGAATTAATGGGATGGCGGATTTTTTTTTTTCGTGAATACTATAGTTGTCCCGTGGAGGAAGTCGATTAGTTTTCTGATAATTTTTTGTACCTATTTATTCATACCTTTTGAATAAAATATCGTAATATTGGGTTGGCTAATAAGTAATGTGCGACATACAACTATTTTATTTGTATTTATTTATTTAATGAATAATTGTTAATAATAATAATAATAATAATAATTGTTTAATAATACATTCACCGTCGTTTTCTACTACCATTCGCCATCGATCTGGCAAAGAGTGAATGGCGTCCGCATAGAACTTCGTTGGATTTAAATTGAAGAAGTCATCTATGTATTGTTTCAAGTGTGGTTCATCGTCAAAGCTTTTTTCCCGTAAATTATTACTAAGTGATCGGGACAAGCTGAAATCAGTTGGTGCTAAGTCCGGCGAATATGGAGGGTGGGGTATTACTTCCCAATTAAGCTCCAATAGTTTTGGCCTGGTACTCTTAGCAATATGCGGCCGGGCATTGTCGCGCAGGAAAAATATTTTGTCGTGTTGTGGACGTTTGCGATGGATGTCAAGCTTCAGTTTTTTTTATTTTATCACAATATACTGTTGCTGTACTTAATCGTAGTATTAGTAGGAAGGAATTCCCACCTTATTACTCCATGTATATCCCACCAGACAGAGAGCATTACCTTGCGAGGATGAAGATCACCTTTTGACGTTAGTTTTCCCTGTTCTTTACATCCCAGCCACTGGCGCTTGCGTGTGTGATTAACATAGAGAACCCACTTTTCATCTCCAGTGATAAGATGATCTAACCAATTAAATGTGCGGCAGGAAGATAAAAGTTGTACACAAATCTCAGCTCGGTAGGTCAGCTGATCTTTACTTAATTGATGGGGTACCCAAACACTATATTTGTAAGTCTTTCCCAAACCATGTAAATGATTTTCTATGGTGCCATGAGAGCACTCGAGCTGAACAGCGAAATCGCGTGTAGTTTTTCGAGGATCTTCTTCGATTAATAGTTTTAATTTATCGATATCTATTTCCACGGGGCGCCCAGACCTTGGTTGATCGGTTAAGGAAAAATCGTTATTGCGGAACCGTTGGAACCAGCGCTTTGCTGTTGCTTCGGAGAGTGCATCGTGAGCTATCCTTTGACATATATTACGTGTAACTTCTGCAGCAGAATGCCCAGATTGAAACTCATATAATAAACAATGTCGTACGTGGGTTTTAATATCACTCATTTCTTTGTGAACTTTAACGCACTAACAGCCAAACTATCAATAACGCGCATGAGCGGAACTCGCTCTTTATATACCCTCTGCTACAGAACGTTTTCGAACCTTTCCGAAAATTCTAGAAATTATAAACTAAAACGCTCATTACTTATTAGCCAACCCGATACAATAACAT
This sequence comes from Eremobia ochroleuca, assembly GCA_949629135.1. Classification (NCBI taxonomy): domain Eukaryota; kingdom Metazoa; phylum Arthropoda; class Insecta; order Lepidoptera; family Noctuidae; genus Eremobia; species Eremobia ochroleuca. The sequence goes on along the minus strand of OX451384.1, from coordinate 20,072,924 downwards.
GTACAGACGACAGCACATCAAGCTACTGCCATCTCCATGCCATTGCCATGTCAAGGGCATTGCTCAGCGCCCATACATTGTTCGCCCTGGAACCAAGAGCGTCGGAAAATTATGTGTTGTATTATCGATCATTAGTAAACTCCTATAAGATCTTATTTTCATACCGGACTAGCTGCAGAATAGATATACCGGATGATTTTTATTACCCTCTCCAAATTTTGATAGGGTGTTCTACCCATGGATATGAACAACTTTCACTATGGGACCAACTCTAAGATCATGAAAAGAAATTCAGCTGTTTCATACATTTTAGTCAAGTAGGTATTTAATTGAACTTTTGTATTAAACTGCTGATTTTTTTCGTGATTTCAGAGTTGGTTCCATTGTGAAAATTGTACATATTCATGGGTAGAACACCCTGTAAAAATTTGGAGACTGTAAAAAAATCATGCAGTATTTAATAAAAAATCTTGTTTTTGAGGTTATAATCGAACCATAACGTAAAGATTTTCTTAGCTCCGAGTGATTTTTAAGAAACTGGAAAGCAATATCATACTTTTATCTATTTTTAGTACCTACTAGATATTTAGGTACCTATGCATTTTTTTCCTAAAGCCTAATCCCTAATCCCTTTTTCGGCATGACATGACGTTTGGCATCGATGGCGGCGCCGCGGCGATTAATTTTATTAGTCGCGTAAAATACTTTATAATATTCATTTTGTCCGTGTTACAAGAGTATTTGCAACTAATATAATAAAATAGACAATTAATTATCGTGTATGTCCGATACTTGTGTTGCACAGGGCGATTCTGGACAATGTCTTTTCTTTAATAGATTTTCAACTTTAGCGCCAGAGCATACGGTTCAAGGTTGATTGGGAAAATTTAACAGTTTAGGTAGCTTGATGTGCTGGCGTCTACATGCACTTACAGCTTAGAGATTACAGTCAAGGAGCAAAAATGTTTAGAAATTTTCAAGTAACCTACCCATATACTTAGCGGGTGCATGATATGATGTCACCTTTTTCGACTTTTGTGTGTCACTTTTTTTTTCTATTAAGTACCCATTTTAAATCCCCATAGAAAACGCACTATTTTTCCCGGCAATATTTTCTATCTGTAAGAACCAGATTTTGGACTATTACGTACGTAAGTACTATTAGTTATTCTGTGCTATTACGAACACTAATAATTTGCCAAATTATTGTTCCAGCCGATTTGAATTGATGCGCTTAGCTTACCAACAACCAGCAGTTCATTTTTACTATACAGGGTGAAATTGAAAACATGCGACAAATCGAAATGGGAGATTGTACTCATCATTGTGAACAACTTTTACTATGAGATAAAACCTGAAATCGCGAAAAAAAAATCAGCTGTTCCCTAAATTTATGTTCGCATAACTCGTCAAAATGTAGGGAACAGCTGATTTTTTTTTTCGCAATTTCATGTTTGGTCCCATGGTAAAAGTTGTTCATAATGATGAATACAATCTTCCATTTCGATTTGTCGCATGTTTTCAATTTCACCCTGTATATATTATTCTAAACCTATACGGTACCGGTACAGTACCGATACTGATTAGAAATGGGTAAATGGGTACTGGTACTACTCTGGTACCGGTATCATACAAAGGCCAATGGTACCGGTTCCCAAAAATACCGGTATTTCTAGCCCACGTTAATTCCGCGCTGTGTGCGCTTGTGTGCTGCCTGCTGCCTCAGCTTCCACATCTGCTATGCGCAACATATAAAACCTGCTAAGCTTATACTTACTTCTCAGATTCGCGCCTATATAGGTTCCGTGACTTGTTCCCATACTCGTACACACGAGGAACACATATCGAGCTATAGGTGCATTTCTCAGGTATAAGCTGACCTCGCATTTAGATATCGCTTTCCGTACTATGAGAAGTCAGCTGAATTCTAGAAATGTATAACTTGATATTATGTCGCCATGGCGCACCTTCTAAAGCTAGGCTTCAAGTAACAAACAAAGACGATACTTATTGTGTGTAAAACCTAGCGTTGACACTTTCGTTTCGGAACGTAAGTTTACGCAATTTTTTGTCTCTGTATCTTTCCCAAAGTGTAGCGACGCTTCCGAAAATTACTACACTCGAGCATACCGCGAGAAGCCGTTTTATTATACATAAATACAATATAAATAAAAATGCTTTGCCGCTGGTGCGTGAGCGCCTTTATTCGGCGTTATCTAGTTGCTGGTGACCACTGCACGTCGTCGTGTCGTTCGTTATCCAAACCAAATCATAGACGTACCTACGTACTACGTCCTTGCCCAAAATACAGAAAAAGCAAGCGTTGTTGCCGATGCTTCTCCCGTCCGCGTCAGATCCTTACTAGTCGCGTCAAATGAAACTTTACGCTACATAATTTATTAATTCAGTAAATACGATATGGAACATTTTTCCGTCATATTAAAGCTAGATTCGACATCGAGTCGACATTTCCAAATACATACCTATGACCCATGAGAAGAAATGGCGAAACAAACTCGGGATCAAAGTCTCTTTTTAAGTCAAGACATTAAATATCAAAATTAGCAAAATGCAGGGTGGCATCCGGACTGGCCTTATGAGGAAACCACCAGAAAATGTTTAAGCAAACCTGTCCTAACAGACGGCACGCATGCATCAGGCATCGTGGACTCAACCTTCTGGGACCTCGACGAGTGATGATGATTGCCGATTTGCTGGAGATTAAAAAGGATTGCATAAGATTGGACTGCGTAAGTTCCAGCAAACTATGCGACTTGTCGCTGCAACAAGACGCAGAGTTCACCGTTTGCGTCTGAGACTAGTCCTTACGATAGACGTCGTGCAGGAAGTGATCATTAACTTAGTATTCGAACAAGGCAGTCGCGCTGTTCATCTTGCGGTTAAAATGCAGCTTCTAGTAGCATTTGCCTTTGTGTTTATCATGCGAAGGCGAAGGCGCAGAGTACGCACTCACAGTAAGGCTGAGGCTACATTAGGCCGCGACGCGACCTGCGACACATGAGCGATTAAAACAAATAAATGAATGCTCACTTACATGGCTACACCGTACATCAAATATTACTAGCGATCTTTGATTTCTTTATGCGACAGGAACAACATTACTGTAATCACGGCATCAGCTACATCAACATAATATCAGCGAAATTGAAGCGAATTTATTCGAAAATTTCGCACTTGCACGACTAGTTTAATGGGGCTACTAAATATGCGTGTGGCTGGCTACATTATGCGTATAGTAAACCGCGATGGATGATTTGATCGAATTATAAGAAAACGACCGATTCAAATTGAGTCTTTGTTATGATAGCGGCTACATTAGACACGGAGTCGCCGCATGAACCCTTCTTGCTAATTCGTTGTGTAGCATGTGTACTGTAGCTAAGTCATCGCCGAGTATAAGCCGGATTTTCGCTTATAATGTAGCCATATCATGTTTATGTCGTTTCGCTCTTCCAGTCGCATCGCAGATCGCTGCCTACGGTAGCCTCAGCCTAAGACTGACGCTGACCTGTCTTGTCGCACGCGACTGTCGACGGGTGTGCGCATGCACCGTGCGTCTTGTCGCGGCGACAAGAACCAAGATCATGCGACTCCCCGATAGCCTGTGGTTGCGACTCCCCAACTCGACGCCGTGTGCACTGTGCTGAGCTTTGAACAAAATATAGGGTTATTTGTAAAATACTAAAAACCTCTTAAGAGGTCATTGTACTCATCATTATGAACAACTTTTACTTACTATGGGACCAAACCTCAAATCGCGAAAAAAATCAGCTGTTCCCTACATTTTGACGACTCGTACGAACATAAATGTAGGGAACAGCTGATTTTTTTTCGCGATTTCTTGTTTGGTCCCATAGTAAAAGTTGTTCATAATGACGAGTACAATGACCTCTTAAGAGGTTGTTGGTGTTTTACAAATAACCCTGTATATCTATGAAAATTGTCGGCCTAAGCCTATCATTACGTCTAGCTGGCCGAGCTGTCGCAGTCGCATGCCACCTAGTGTTCGTCACGCCACCTCAAGCATACAGCAAGCGATTAATTATAATAGTGTCAAATAAAATGTCTGTAGGATCGAAGGAAACATTTTTACTTCTTAGGTGCATGTTGAGGGAAGTCTTGAAAACGTAAACACATCTGAGAGCGATAAAAGGGCGTTTCTTGGTGAAACTAGGTAACCTAGATACGGTACGTAGAGGTTCCTGACTTCGAGTAGTAGTTAAAGCTACCGAGTAATAGGTACCCAAAGATTATTTATTAAGGGAGTAGAAGCGCCATTTTCTGTTGGTTGTTATTGCATCGATGCCGCCCAGAATAAGAACCCAATAGAAACTGCATCCTAATTGCGTAACACACTATCAATATCAATCCTTTTGAGGGATATTGATAAACCATTGCTTTATATGTTCGAAAAATTGGTCTGCACAACAACGTAAATAACGAAATGAATGTTGTTGAACTGTCAAAATGAAAGCCATTGCTATTGATATTGATAGTACGGAATTACATTAATTACGGGTTACGCAATTACCCCGGTGGTACCTTTCCCGCGCTCGCTTTATCGAAACTAAGGATTGCCTACATTCATTATCTAAGTACTCATACGTAGTCATCCACCTTAATGTGCAGAATGCTAATGAATCTTAAACCCTTTATCTTATACTTTAGGCATTAAAAAAAAACTTATTTACTTACTTAAACTTTTGTAATTTAGAGTTTCCCTATAGTACTTTTTTGAACTGTTTAGCAAAGGTACTTATAACAAAAGGTAAATCTCACAAAAACATCGGAACACAAATACACGATTAGTCGATTGGTTAAGAGGCAGTCGCTCGTTCAGATTTGCCTTCGTTGTGTATAACAATATGGCACAACGAGTTTCAATGCTAATTTCGCGCACTTTACCCATTTTAATGTCTTCGCTGTAACAATGACGAGCTCAGATTAAACAAGATAGAGAAAGATTAACTCCATAAAAACTCGGGTAGTAAATATGTTTTAGGAAGCTAAAATAATCCTGAATTTCTGCAAAACCCTTTGAGCTGTTTAGCAGAGGTACAGACGCCAGCACATCAAGCTACAACAATCTGTCAGATTTCTTTAATAGATTTTCAACTTTATCTCTAAAGCATAAGGTTCAAAGTTGATTGGGAAAATCTGACAGTTTCGGGTAGCTTGATGTGCTGGCGTCTGTACCTACTTATAACAACAGCCGTGCGATTCTGTAACTATCTCACCGAGAAAGCTTGGGTGAAGTGAGCGCGGAGTGAGCTGTCATTCGCTAGGGACTAACACTATTAAGTGCTCACTTCACTTATGATTTGACGGTGAGATTTTTACAGAATTGACCGGCAGATAAATAACAAAAAAACATCGGAACACGAATACACGATTAGTCGATTACACGACAATCGCCACGTGACGCGCCGCTCGCCCGCCCGCGCGCTCGTACGAGCCCTAACATCAACGTCCATGATCTGACCACATATTATCAGTATTATCGTACTCTTAACACGTCTTGAAGGAAAAGTGTCCCTTCTACCTATTATTATGTTAGTACTTATTTTATGGCAGTACCAACAATCAATAATCAAGATTGTTTCCAACTGAGCGAACAGTTCCAGGAATAACAAGGCTTCTTGACGAGCTGAGGCAGTGAGGAGAGGGAGCTGTGCGGACCACTCCCCTCCTACCTCCACTCAAACAGCCATATTGATTTATTGCTAGTCGTGATGTTTAATCGTATTAAAATACATATTAAACTAGGGCTGCGGGATAGATTTGAACGCCTTTAGAGTTGCTTTGGATTTTATCAGGAAAATTTGATTCGTTGCGGGTAGCGGGTACTTACGAGAACTTCACAAATAAAATTGTCTGCTAGTTTTTTATTTTAATTTTAATTAATCTCGTCGGGAATCTATTGTAGAATTAGGTACTTAGCAAATTATAGGTTTTCTGTCCAACTTACAAAATTTGCCAACTAAACGAACTTTGTAAACGGCTGTGCCTTTTGAGTGTTCTGGTTTTTTAGGATACCGTACCCAAAGGGTAACACGGAACCCTATTACTTAGACTCCCCTGTCCGTCCGTCCGTCCGTCCGCCTGTCACCAGGCTGTATCTCATGAACCGTGATAGTTAGACAGTTGAAATTTTCAGAGATGATGTATTTCTGTTGCCGCTATAACAACAAATACTAAAAATAGAATAAAATAAATGTTTAAAGGCAAAAAAAAACGGCAAAAAGAATCACGTTTGTTGTATAGGAGCCCAATAAATAAACAACAAACGTGATTTTTTTGCCGTTGTTATAGATAATGGTACGGAACCCTTCGTGCGTGAATCCGACTCGCACATGGCCGGTTTTTCTTCCGTTTTTGTAGGTGTTTGGGGGCCAACCAAAAACATTACAATGTTTATGATTGTAGTATGTAAGTACACTATTTTGTTAAGTTGATCTATAAAGAAAGAACTTTTTTAAAGACTTCTTCAGTCTAGTCTCAATGAGTAAGAGCCTACTGCATCCGTTTCTTTTTGTTCTGTGGCCTTAGTACTTAGTGGTTCTCGAACGGCAACGCGACCAAATAACTTAGCATCTCCCGATCGTCTTGGTAGATACTGTAGTCAATGTCACAGGTTTTTAGATCGGGATTTGTTCACTTCTGCTCATATTTCTGGTGCTGTTAGACGTCTATTCCGCTTGCTGATAACGACGATGAAATTATCTTCGCTTGAAGTGATAGCTCTCGGCCTTCTTGATCGCGAACGATATTAATAACTGCCAGTCTCCTTGTATCGGGTTATTGTGTTAGGAACACGTCACAAGTCTTTGACAACTTAAGTTGAGAGGCAATCAGACTTGCCTTCCTTGTGTATAACAACTATGGCACAACGAGTTTCAATGCTAATTTCGGGCAATTTACCTATTTTAATATCTTCGTTGTAACAATGACGAGCTCGGACTAACCAAGATAGAGAAAGATTAACTCCATAAAAACTCAGGTAGTAAATTAATATTGAAACTAAAATAATACTGAAATTCTGTTAACGCGAAACAAAACCAAAATAATTACTAATGAGCAGCTCATAAAAATATAAAAATGTTTCTACCACCTCTTTGCGCGGCACTCATCAGTTTTGTAACAATAAGGGCGCTTTCGATGGACAGCAAGTTAGAGTCTATACAGATAACAATGAAGGAGATAATTTCACAGAACACTGAAATAAAAGAAAAATTAACCGCTATGACTAAGCAATATGATGATATTGTCATTAGAACAGAGAAGTTGGAAGCTGAGAGGAGATCTGATTTTAACTATATTACTCAGCTCGAAGACCGAATCGACAACTTGGAAAGGATATCATGCCTGTCGAAAATGGAAATAAGAAATATTCCGAAACCGTCGGGAGAGTCTAAGGAGGACCTGCACAAAATTGTCACAGAAACGGCCACGGTTCTCGGTCTATCCATCCAACGGCATGAAATTAAGGATTTGTTCCGGCTAAATAGGAAGGAGGGCGTATCACCAATAATAGTGGATTTTACGAACATGCATATTAAAGGCAATTTCATTAAAAATGCTCGGGACTTTAATAAGACTAATAAAGAAGATAAGTTAAACACGTCTCATATAAAATTAGAGGGCCCTCCTAAGCCGATATTCCTGTCAGAGTGCCTAACACCAAAAGCTCAGCATCTATTCTACCTTGCTAGAAAATTCGCCAAAGAGAATAACTATATGTTCTGCTGGACTTCTCTCGGCAAAGTATTTCTAAGAAAGAGTGAGGGAGAAAAGCAAATCCCTATTAAAAACGAAGCAGATATAAATCTCCTACATCAAACTAAATGACTAGCTGAGTATTTATGCACCTTTTATCCTTCAAACCCGTATTACTATTATAAGCTTTTTATTCTTACATTTTGCATGCTTTGTATTCAATCAAAATTATCTCATATGTTCATACTGTTAGCAATTAAGTATTTATGTCATTGTTCCTTCTACTGTTCAACTACTTACATTCACCACACGTCGAAACATAACAATCACACATTATTCTTACTAAAACATAAAACACTCTCGTGCATTTCATTGTGTGCCTTTAATACAGTATATTCTGCAGCTTTTGGTGTTCCGACGATTTGTCTCTGCTATACCATTGCTTGTAGTTTTGTTTCGGTTTCTACCTACAAAGAATATGGTTGATATACAAGATATCGCGAATGACATTGACGATGTAGTCAGTGTCGGCGATGCTATAGCTATTGACATTCCGGAACACTGCAAGGCTGCCTTTAATTCAGGTGCAAAAGCGTTTTCAGTTTTAAATCAAAATATCAGAAGTCTAAACCGTAATTATGAAGGGCTTGCTGTTCTCCTCGAGAGACTAGATATCAACTACGATCTTATTATGCTTACAGAATCTTGGCTATCCGAAAATTCTATCATACCTGAAATGGTAAATTACACAACTCACAATACTAAATCCCACCTTAATCAAAATGATGGTATCGTATTATACCTGAAAGATACCATACACGCGAATGTCTATGAACCAAATTATTGTGAAGAAGTAAATTGCCTTGTGACAACAATCAACAACGATTTAGCTGTTGTATCAATGTACAGACCTCCATCATTCAAAAACCTAGATCCCTTTTTAAAGTCTTTAGATAAAATCTTGTCCAGTATTAAACAATATAAAAACGTAGTTTTAATGGGCGATTTAAATATTAATATAAAACTTGAACAGCTGAACCCTAAACATACAGAATACTTAAATCTGCTAGCGTCCCACGGCCTTCTTACCACTCACACTCTACCGACTAGAGAATCAAACTGTCTTGACCACTGCTTCGTCAAAACAAAACTAAAACCGTTCACTATAGTTTGTAATTCAACCCTAACAGACCACTCGAGTGTTATGATATCACTACCTCTGAAAATGAATAATAGGCCTAAAAAAACCCCCTTCCGTACTAAAACCGACTACGATGCTGCTATTAGAGACCTAAAGCAGATTGACTGGGAAGAAAGATTCCACAATGATGATCCAAACTCAATGATGAACATCTTCTTGAAAACCATCACAGACATCCTTTCGAATCACACACACACCGTCAAACAGCCTAGGCGACAAATAATCGTTAAGCCCTGGATTACACCAGGCCTATGTATATGTATGAGGAATCGCGATCATCTTCACCAAAAACTAAGAAAGGACCCAGAAAACCCAACCCTTACCATAACTTATAAGCGCTACCGAAATACATGTAATAATCTACTAAAAAACCTTAAAAACAAATATTTTAAATTAGAATTAGCTAAGTCTAGTAACAACATAAAAAAACAATGGGGATTGGTAAAAGAGATGGCTAATTTAAACAGCTCTCCAATAATGCCATCAGAGCTTTTTTCCACTTATTCAACACATCAGGACGCGTTAAATAACATAAATAGCTACTTTGTCAATGTCGGTAGTAATTTGGCAAAGACCATCCTGTCCAGGACCCTCACAAATGAGACTGAACTAAGCAGGCTGTGTAGACCAAAACCGAATAGCGGAACCCCAAATTCTTTCATGCTTCTCCCAACAGACCAATTTGAAATCAAAGAAATAATTGCTAACATAAAAGCAAAGAATTCCTCGGGATGGGACGGTGTCTCTACGCTTTTTATTAAAAATGCAGTGGATTTCCTTATTGCACCACTAGCACACGTATGTAATGCTTGTTTTTCAAAAGGAGTCTTTCCAGATGCCCTTAAAAAGTCTGTCACCATTCCTGTATATAAAGCAGGAGACAAAACTATGGTGTCGAATTATAGACCGATCTCTTTGCTACCTACTTTTTCAAAAATTCTAGAGAAACTAATAAATAAGAGGCTAATACACTACCTAGAAACTCATAATCTTATCTCGGGTAATCAGTTCGGGTTCAGGGAAAAAATATCAACCGCTGACGCTCTTCACAAACTAACTTCGTATGTAGTCGAAAACATGGATAGGGGACAGAAGTCTCTAGGCATATTCCTAGACCTAGCAAAGGCTTTCGACACCGTCTCTATACCCATCCTCCTGAACAAACTCGATACCTTAGGAATTCGAGGAATACCTCTCCAACTTTTCCAAGATTACTTGACAAACCGGAAACAGGTTATAAAAATTGATAACAGTATAAGCCATGAGGAAAATGTCACCTTCGGAGTGCCTCAAGGCAGTGTATTGGGTCCTACGCTGTTTTTAATATATATTAATGACCTCTGCAATTTGCCTTTAGAAAATGGTCAAATAATAACATTTGCAGATGACACAGTATTATTATTCAGCTCTAACTCGTGGAAAGATGTAACCGAAGCCGCAAATAATGGTTTTGCTCTAGTAACCTCATGGCTGGACAATCATCTGTTGACACTTAATCTTGACAAAACGAAATATATTACATTCACAATTAACAGTAGAACTCAACCGTCTCCTAACGCAATAACTATTCAAACTCACCATTGCAACAATCGAAGTACTTGTCATTGTAACCCAATCACCAGAACCAATTCCATAAGATATCTAGGTGTTATAGTAGACCAAAACTTAAACTGGAAAGAACACGTCATTAAGGTAAATAATCGCGCAAGAAAGTTAATTTATATTTTTAAAACTATTAGAAATGCATGTGACATTAAGCTACTAATAAAAATCTATCTAGCACTATGCCAATCCATACTGGTATACGGCCTGAATGTGTGGGGAGGAACCTCAAAAACAACCATGTTGTCTGTCGAAAGAGCCCAACGCATAGTACTTAAAGTAATTTCTCGCAAAAAGTACACTTATCCGACACACCTACTCTACTCAGAACTAGGAGTCCTTACGGTGAGAAAATTATTTATTAAGCAACAGATCATGGCACAGCATAAAATAAAACCGCATTTTGCTAAGAGGCGGCGAGTAGATATTGTTTATAACGTACCCAAATTTAGAACATCTTTTGCACACAAATTCCACAATTATCTCGGTCCTAGCCTTTACAACAAAATAAGCAAAGATCTAAAATTGAAGAATCTCGATAACCATACATGCAAAAAAGCTATTGAACAATATTTGAAGGCACTAGACTACAACAGCACTGAAAAACTACTTTAGAATGATGTTATAATCAAGGCACATAAATAAATAATAAAGCACTCTTAACTGTACACATACATAAATTCACACATACATGAAAACATATACACCTATACCACCTATACACATATAAATACACCCAAACACAGACAATTACAATTGTTTGTAACTTAATTAATATATCAAACTGCTGCTATGTGACTTAACTGGAACCTTGTGCGAATCTGTTGTCCTAGGGTTGAGGAAGACTATCCCCTCGTGATACAGTTTTATACTAGTACGAAGGGATAGGGCGAATCAGTCTAAAGACAGCCAAACCATAACCATATTTACATTGTACCATTCACATTCAACGAACTGTTTATTTTTGTGTTTATTATTAAGTTACTCTGTATGGTTGTCTCAAATTGGTGAATAAATATTATTATTATTATTATTTCAATTTAGACGGTTGGTGCATGCCGGACTGCTGCAGTCCGGCACCAACCGTCTAAATTGAAAGTGCCCTAAACCTTTATCTACACTAATATTATATCATGGGTATTTCGATGGTTTCCTGGATTATTTTAAAAATACAATGGGCCTCGGTAGTTGGCGCTGCTGTCGGTATGTCAACTACTAAACGGCTTGACCGATTGTACGAATGTATTAAGCCTACCTAATCTATCTCTCTATACATATATAAATAAACCAATTACATTAACCACATTATTTTAACAACATATTTTAATTTTTCTACTGATTGTTGATATACAGGTTGAAATTGAAAACATGCGACAAATCGAAATGAGAGATTGTACTCATCACTGTGAACAACTTTTACTATGAGATAAAACCTGAAATCGCGAAAAAAAATCAGCTGTTCCCTACATTTATGTTCGCATAACTCGTCAAAATGTAGGGAACAGCTGATTTTTTTTTCGCAATTTCAGGTTTGGTCCCATGGTAAAAGTTGTTCATAATGATGAGTACAATCTCCCATTTCGACTTGTCGCATCTTTTCAATTTCACCCTGTATAAAAGCACAGCCGAAACCGTTAAAGGTACAATGATGAACTTGGCAGTAGATGCCTTTAGGGACGGACGTAGGCACCCGCTAAGAAAGGATTTTGAAAAATTCCTGCCCTAAGGGGGTGAAACTGGAGATCAAAATTTAAATGGCAGGAATTCCGATTTCTACGCAAACGAAGTTGCGGGCGGATGCTAGTAGGATGATAACTTAAAAATAAGTATACCTACAAATAAAATGACTCTGAATTCTTTAATAACAATAGAATACGCAGCTGTTCAAATTAGTTTTTTATCATATTGAAATATTTTGTTGGTGCAGAAGATTTTTACAAATGGTCTCAAACTTTTGGCCGCCAGTAGCCCCGATTCCCATGTTCACAAACTAAACTAAATTTAAGTTCAGTGCCTCTTTTTCTTTCTATTTCATTAAGAAAAGGACAAAAGATAAATATTAGTTTAGTCCTGTCAAATTAAGATACTCCATAGACCAGGTTTAGACGTGATTAAAAATTGGCTACTAATAAAAATACGTAATTTTAAGTCAGGCATTGACTAATTTGACAGGACTAAATATTTATCTTCTGTGCTTTTCTTAATGAAATAGAAAGAAAAAGTTGAAAAGCCGGTCCATTCTGTAAAAATCTCACCGTGAAATCATAATTGAAGTGCTCACTTCACTTATGATACTACTGCTTCTTCTTACTTAATTTTGTTAATCCCTAGCGAATGACAGCTCACTCCACGCTCACTTCACCCAAGCTTTCACGGTGAGATGGTTACAGAATAGCACGGCTGAACTTAAATTTAGTTTGTGAACAACAGAATCGGCACCAATCACTACATAGTATAAAACAAAGTCGCTTCCCTGTCTGTCTGTCCCTATATATGCTTAGATCTATAAAACTACGCAACGGATTTTGATGCGGTTTTTTTTAATAGATAGATTAATTCAAGAGGAAGGTTTATATGTATAATACATGCATAATATAGTAGAGAAACACTCATTATTTTAGAGGTTTCTAATGTGATGTCGTAAATAAACACATTTTTTTGCGCTTACATTGTAAACGCTGGCTTAACCCTACGAGATAGATCAAAATAATGTACTACAGTATTGTACACCTTAAAAAGTTCTACAAAAAAGTCCGCGATGGTATAGGTCTATCTCTTAGGGATAACCCACAATAACCATTTTTTATCCTTAAGTTTTTACGAGAAATAATGGCTTATTTAAGAAGCAATTTTAGGCAATACAGCATTAATCCTTATCCAATTAAGTACCTTAAAAACATTTTGAATTTCATATAGATCATTATGGCCCTTTACAGCATGTAATTGAAATGAATATTTTCGAAGATATTACAGATTTAAAATGCGGGCGTTACCGGCCGCAATGGCTCTAAAATTATCAGTGTTTCTCTAGGTACTATATTATGCATTATTATACATATAAACCTTCCTCTTGAATCACTCTTTTCTATAAAAAAAACCGCATCAAAATCCGTAGCGTAGTTTTCAAGATCTAAGCATACATAGAGATAGACAGACAGCGGGAAGCGACTTTGTTTTATACTATGTAGTGATCAGCATTGCACCCGTGCGAAGCCGGGGCGGGTCGCTAGTGCATGTATAATTACTGATCGGACTAGTCGGGAGTGCCGATAGATGTCAAAACGACTAATGTTAATAATTTCATTATTTGTAATTTAAAATGTTAATTTATAATACTCATTAAATTTGAAAATTTAAAAAATAACCTATACCTATATTATTTTGTTTATAAGTTTTCACTTCTGTCGACAGTCGTCCCCACGTATGACTGACGCCAATGCTTTTTATATTCATTTGTTGTATGAGACGCCTAGGTATGCAATGCCGTAAGTCGTCTGTTGCTACTGTGGAACTAAGACCCTTCTATATTATTTGACTAATGAATCTACAGGATGAAATTGAAAACATGCGACAAATCGAAATGGGAGATTGTACTCATCATTGTGAACAACTTTTACTATGAGATAAAAACTGAAATCGCGAAAAAAAAAAAAAACAGCTGTTCCCTAAATTTTATTTATGTTCACATAACTCGTCAAAATGTAGGGAACAGCAAATTTTTTTTTTTCGCAATTTCAGGTCCCATGGTAAAAGTTGTACATAATGATGAGTACAATCTCCATTTCGATTTGTCGCATGTTTTCAATTTCACTCTGTATACAGTCTAATACAGTCCACCGCACGTCCCTGGTAACACTTCGACCTTGCGCTGGCCTGGCGTAGTGCGGAGTTTACATAGAATAAGAGGCTAGCAGAACTGGTTTTACTGAGCCGTGATGGCACAGTGATAACGGCCCCGACTTAGTGTCGTAGGTCGTGGGTTTGAATTTGAACCCAGTTACTTACAGTAAAACGGGGTGAATAGGAACGCAGGGGTGAATCGGAACGAAACTTTAAAATGGATTTTAACATTGAA